>WURT03658652.1:0-11167 GCA_009936505.3 Holothuria glaberrima
CAGCAAGGAGCCAGCATGCTCATTGGGCTTTTGTTTTAAGGGGAGGTGAAAAATCATTTTAGGTCACAAGGTGTCTACAAAGCCTTACAATATAACATGGCAAGGAATCACTAAGCCTTTTGGCTTTCTAGTTATTAAATTATAGCTGAGTTTACCTGAATTTTTACCTACCTCCTACTACTGCAAGCCATCTTTCAAAAGAGTGAAAACTATAACTGTGGAATTAACAAACTGTTTGCAAGTATCATGTTAATGTGAGGGATACAAAAGTTTTCAGACTTATTGAACTTTTATGGTCATACATTACATGCATTAGCATGGATAGTATTGTGTGACATTTCTTTACTTTGAATTTATTTTGTGGAAAAAGCTAGACCTTGTCAAAAGGTGACAGTTATTCACATGATAAAAGGGATGGAGTCTGAGAGGTCATGCACTGCAAGTGATGTTCTTTTGTAAAAGCTGAGATGGCCTACAAAACAAAGCATTTTGTATTGGTCACTCCACACCAAAATTATTACACCTGAACAGAGCCTTTCTTCGCACAGCTGAATTGAAGACAATGAAAATAACTGAAATGTGAATGTTTTCATTTTGGTTGCTGTGTACAGAGTAATAGTATCCCTTGGATCAAACGTAAGTGCCCTCAAAAATGCATTTATCGTAGATATTATTCCTATTATTTTTGCCACATCATTAACTTCTTTTCTAAGGTATCATCGAGGCTTATCTTACATTTTCATTTTAGGGACATTTATTCTCCATTGGTAAGACCCTCCAGGAAGCTGCAAGGAAGCTGCTGTCTCCAAGCGAGGATGAAATTCCCAAAATTGGAAACAATCTTTTTCACCTTTTGGATCTGATGGTGGCAAAAGAGCCAGTGAAGAGACCATTGATAGGAGATATCATTACAGAATGCAGCATTTTCCTGAAGGAAGATTCATCCAAAGTTGTTTGCACAAAACTTACAGCATGGGGTAGAAGGAGGCTGTCCTTGGAGTCGACCCAGAATTATGGTAATGCAAAAGTAAAAGATAAAGCTTAGTCAAGAATTGTCTCATGTGTCTTTGTAATTCTACATGATATGGTGTTTGCTGAACATAAGTTAATATGGACAGGATGTCTTTCCATATGCCAGCTAGGATAGTTACCCCCTTCCTCCCTCCCCTCTTCCCACACACAAATCAGATGGGTATTGATTTCTACCTCCTTGAAATTTTCCTAACAAATGGGGATTGGGATTGTCTAATTTTGCCATTTTTTTTTTTTTTTTGTAAATTCAAATCTTTTAATATGATAGCATCATATTGCATGTTGGGCACTTTTAATAATAAAAATATCACAGTAGGGAAGTGCCCCCTCTTGTAAATTGCTTTCCAGGAAGGCCAACTGCCTTCTGCCTTGGTTCGTGTTTTTCAATGGTAAGCAGCTTTGCTTACAGTTTTCTGTTTTACTAGGAACCTTCATACATATGTCCTTAATACTTGTTTACATAAAATGTTTTTGCTCTGTCTCATTGTTCATATGAGAAATGAATTGAATTAGTCAGGTTTATTTTAACCCATCCCAAATTCACACTGCAGACTTACATTCAGTATGATTTTTGTATCAAAGAAAAATTTGAATGTGCTTTTGTATTGGTACTGAAACTGCAATATGACCTATGACTATAGGGTGTTATTGGTGTGACAGGGTACTGATACTTTGGTTGTAATGTATTATACCAAAGGTGTGTGTGTGTGTGTTGCATACATATAACAGGAGTCTTTTGAGAGTTGCAATTACATGGTACACCTCTGGTCACAATTCAGCATATGTCTTCTTTTTTGTGCAGATGTAAATCACCTGAAAGAGCTGAGTGTAATCAAGGAAGAATGTAGTGACCTTACTAATTCCACATTGACTGATGGAAAGAAAGAACTGAATTCTCAAAATGAGGACTGCTTGAAGAAGCAAAGGAGATCACTCCCTAAGGTGCCTCAAAAGGACATTAAAAAACTGAAAAAACTGAGTGAGAAAGTTAGAAAGGAACATAGCACTGATGCCATGGAGAGATCAACACTAACTCCTCCAAACTTAGATGCATTTGATAATTTGTCGGAGAGAGCTCAAGAAATTTTAAGGAAAATATATGATTCTTCTGATAAAACAAATGGGGGCAAGGAAAAAGGTTTGTCCAGAGGTGAATCAGGGGATGGTGCTAACAAAAGTAAAACTCATACCAATGTGAAGTCTAAGACTGAAAAGCCAACAGCTATAAGACCTCATCTTCTAAAGAGAAATTCAGTTGCTTCTATTGGGACATCCTTAGGTCCCTCTTTACGTTTCTTGAGGAATCAGAGAGATGAAGATGGAGAAACACAAGCTGAAAAATCAAAAGGTATGGGAGCTATTAAAGTTGCCAGCTCTGCCTCAGGGAAAGAAAATGGTGATGTAATGATTCCAGTTGTAAATGTCGATGCAGGGTCACCACAACTGAAAAGAGTGTCTAGTGCCTCTGATATTGAAGATGAAGCGGAGGCTTTGGAAAGATATCTGAAATGTCGACAAAAGTTGTATATGAACAATGAAAGGAACAGAAGTCCTGTCACTGGAGAAAAGAGTGAAAGTTCTGGAGAGGGAGGACTTCAAACCAGATCTTCTCAGTGGTCATCCAGGAAAAGTGCCTCAAGTCCAAACCTGATGGGATCATTAGATTTTGAGAGTAATAGTGAAGATATTTCAGAGTTACCCGAGGATTTTGTTTTGGATGACTTGTGGTCAGAGGAGTCTGATGTTGAAAGTACTCCAGTAATAAAACAGAAAGTTCGTTCTCATAGCATAGCTGCTTTCAGTGTACTAGATACCAGATCATCTGCCTTTAGGACTCCTGGTCAGAGAAGGCTTAGCACATCGAGCAAAGCAAGCAGAAGTAGCAATGACAGAGCAAGTGTTTTTTCAAATTCAAGTACAGACCATGAATCACAATCAGAAACAACCTCAAAGAAAGTAGAAACGGAAAATCAAACTGCATTAAACTCAGTGCCACCTTTATTTCAGAACAAAATGGTTGGGAATGGCTTCCGTCGTCATTCTCTTGAGGCGACTAGTTTAGCAAAAGATAAGCAACCTCAGGGTAAGAGAAGAAGCACCCTGGCTGATTTGAGGACCACACCATCAGGTTATACCTCCACGGCCACTCATTTCACCCCAATCATAGTTGCAGGGGAAAATTTTGTCAAAAGTTCAGATAAACTAGCTACTCCAGGTACAGATGCAAAATTGAAAGCCAGGATGGCATTTGAAGCAATCAAGAAGGCTCCAAGGAAAGATCGTCCACCTAAAACAATGGCATCAGATATTGAGAAAGATGCTGAATCTTCCAAGATGTTATCTGTTGAGAATCCAAGTGATAGAAATAGTAACACATCTGATTGTCTTGTGAAAGAAGAACCATCAAAGGAGTTACAGCCATCCTCTGATCACAAGGACACTTGTAGTGAGAAGATGGGATTAGAAACAAGTGGGGATGCTCCATCAGCAGAAGTTAGTAAATTTAAAACATCTAATACATGTGATGTGAAAGTTAAAGCAGAGGCAGCCAAAAGTGTTTCACAAAAGCAGATTGGGAAAGTGCTTTCTTCATGTGAAGAGAAAAACCATGTAATATCTGAATCAAGGGTAGAAGAAAAATGTGACACAGTGTCATTAGAAAGTAGTGAAGTAACTTCTGTTCTTATACCTGAGAATATTTCTCTAAAGTCTGGGGATAAGGAGAAACAGAGAGGTGCTGAGATGGATGGAGAGATTCCTGATCAAGGCAGTGAGCCAAAGTCTCTCCTAGTTGCTAGTGTCAATGCTTTACCCAGTGCAATAGTAAATGATGCCAAACTCCAAACTGTTAAAGTTGAGGTGGTAGCTGGGTCCCCTTTGTCTGAGAGGTCCTTGTTCTCCCCCATTGATAAACCAGAAGTCAGTCAACATGAACCAGTGGACTCACAACACCACTCTGTTACATCCTCCAGCAGTGAGGTTAATACATTTAAAAGTGACTCGAACAGTTTAGAATGTCGCGATATCAAAACAGTAAAAGAAGTTTCAAGCAGTGCTCAGGTAAATTTGAATTCTGAACAACCCAAAATTGTTCCTGGTGGTTTATTTCCACAAACAAGTTTGCCCAACAGCCCATTAGTTGTACCCCAACCAGTTTATGCATCACCCCATTTATCTCCAGGCTTGGGGTCTGGTGGAGAGCCCCTGGCTGGCACACCTCTGATGGGTGGGACATTTGCACCTGGTCAGTTCCCCTTTGTTACCCAACCACTGAATGGGAATCAAGGTGTAGCAAATGGTGACAGTGGCAGCCCTCTTTCTGTAAATTCAGCAGGGTACCCACTCAGCCCTAGCCAAGCTGCCCCAGGATATCAGAATTTTTCAATGCAAGTACAATTCCAACAAGATCCTCACACTGGTTTGTTCCGCATGATACCCTTAGGTGTACCAGCATTCCCTGTTAATGCTTCACCAGTCCTCAGTAGCAGTCCCCTTTATTCTCCAATCAACCACCTGACATCACCTCAACACCATTCTAGCCCACTAGCATCTGTTCAAACTACCACAGTCCCCAAAAAGAAGACCAGAAGCCCAGGAAAATCATTTGATACTAGCAGTGACCCTGACAGTGGGGATCTTCTCCACAAGAGAACACCAGCTGATAAAAGGCGGGACCCATCCAGACCATCTGTGGACAAAAGCAAGCTTTGTTCATCTTCGTCCACTGGTAAGAAATCTCATAGCACAAGAAGAAGTGGAACCAGATTGCCTAGTGACTCTGAAAGCAGTGAATCCTCTATATTTTCTCCCAAACTGTCTGGTCTCAAAATGGACAAATTACCTGTCAAATCATCAAGACATAAAAGCAAGTCACTCAATAGTAATAATAGTGAAGAAAAAGGGAAAAAAGTTCCAAAAAGGAACAGTGCTGACCCTGCCATTGGGCAGAGGGTAGATTGTGCCACTAGAGATCTGTCAGGGGACAGTTCTGCTATTCCTCCCAAGTTGAATAAATCAGCTCCTAGCAAACCATCCAGTAAGGGGGATGCAAAGGTGAATTTAAAGATGCAAGATAAATCAAAACATCAGAGCGGAACCAAGGCTAGACCTGGTGCTGCTGTGCATGGATCTCCATTGACAGTATCGTCTCCATCCAGAGACAGTGGGGTTCACATGAGGTACAGCATGTCTAGTGGAGAGGAGTTGTCTGTTGCTAGTGAGAGACAGGGGCAGGTTACAGATAGTGTATCAAGCAATGTTATGCTGAAAAGAGTCATTCGCCATATTAGACATGCATTCGCCTTTGATGGATATCTGGAGAATGGTGTTGAAGATCTGCACATGGGTGAGATTTTTGTGATTTATTAATAGCTTACTTATTTTTTTATTATTTCATTGTTTTAAATTGCAAGGTATATAAGTTGGTTTTACCAAAACTTCAGGAATTTGTGGTAATCTGTAAGTAATTAGTGTAATTTGACAATCGTTTGAAGGAGTTTAAAAATAAGGTCAAATGTCTTTTATCTCCATCAGCGGAATATATCACTTCCCTGGCCCATCTCAGCTGGTCGACATTTTCCAGTGCAATAACAGAAAAATTCTGTGACTTGTATTGGGAAGAGGAACTCCTAGAGCGTTTGTATGAGGAGGTGAATGCCAAGAAGGTTGATAAGACAGCTGTCAGTAAAGTGCAGAAACAGCCAGTCAGGTGAGGAAAAATTCATTGTATACTCTCCTTCCCTCATATCCAGTATACCCCTCTTTGCCTCTTACAGTATATACCCTTGTCCCCTCTTTACCTCATATGCAGTTTGTACCTTCCTCCCCTCTTTACCTCCCCTCTTTACTGCATATTCAGTATGTGCCCTCCTCCCCCTCTTTACCCCATATCCAGTATTTATCCTCCTCCCCTCTTTACCTCATATCCACTATATATCCTCCTCCCCTCTTTACCTCATATCAAGTATGTACCTTCCTCCTCTCTTTAACTCATACCTGGTAGAGGCATTAGTCTAATGCTGGTGCTTGAGAGGCTCATTTTGTTTTAGTTTGAATTCTTCCTGGATGGCATTGTAAGACATTTACCTCAACTTTTCCCAGTTCACCCACCTGCAAATGGACATTACCCTCGGCTGGCAGTTATCCAGTTCTAAGGCTAGCTGTTAGATATCAGCTAATTTCCCAAAAATACAATAGAAATATGCAAATATTTTGCTCCAAATGCAAATCTTAAATTTAAGATCAAGTTGCACCAAGTATGCAAGATATCGCAGCCTAGTGTACTTTACCCTAATAATAGTAAACCATTCCATGCAACATCCATCAGGGTATGTTAAAAGGATTTCAATAAAAGGCTTAGACAGACCAGTGTTTTGGACCACATTCTATTGATTATTTTAGCTGGCATGAAGTTAAGTCACATGATCATTTCACTACATCACCCCACAGATCCAGGCACCGTACAAGAAGTCCATCCAAGAAACCACATAGTAAGAGAGAATCATCATCGTCACGAGAGCAGCAGGTGGAAAAGACTAAAGTTCCCCAGGAGGGAGATAAGAATGTGCCTCAATTATCCAGGTATAAAAAAGCCTTGTTAACTGTCTTTATTGAAAACCATGTTTGGTATTTGTGTCACAAATTTAGTTATGCTTTAAGACAGAGTTGCATCTTGATATGTTAAGTAGTATTGAATGGTAGAGATGCTTGAGTGTAAACAAGCCTTTCCTTTTATGTTGGTCCCTTGAGTAGTGATAAAGCCTACTGTTTCTATTCATATCAGTTTTTTTTTTTAAGTATGATGTTTCTAGCATGCATCACAATCCCTCTTCTAGAGAGTGGAATTGAATCATTAGAAGTTCTTTCATTGTTTATTCAGATCAGCAAAGAGTTCCTCATCTTCTTCACCAAGAAAAGTTAAAAGGGGTTTCCATGATTCTCAAAGATCCACTGCCAGTTCAACCATCTCCCTGGAAGGTGATATTAATGATTTACTGCCAGATGATGACAACCTTGCCTCTCCATCCTCCAGGAGTATTCAGAGAGACAAGGATTCATCTCCTACAAGGAGTAAAAGTGGCAGCAAGTCAGAGAGAAAAGTAAGGTCTTCTGAGACAAGAGTTGTTGAAGGGGTGGATAAAAGCATCCCAAAAGATGTAGGGAAGCTTAAAATGGATGAAAGATTCGGAAAAAGTGTGAACCAAGAAAATGGTGGTGAGATAAATACTAACCCAGTCAAATCTAGGATGAAACAGAAGAAAGAGATAAATAACAATGATTTAGTAAAGAGTGGGAAAGAAGAAAGCATCCAACAGCAGTCATCAAAGATTGTGGAAGCACTCGCCTCTGCAGTTACTCCTACTGATGCACAATCCAAAACCTCACTAGTAAAAGATGATGAGCTCTCTAATCACGACAGGTGTGGGGAACAAAACGTTCGGTCTTTGTCACGTTTTTCTCACCAAAGCTCTGTTGATGGATCTGATCTGCTTTCTTCTCAAACAGATCAGTTGAATGGAGAATCATTTTTTGATGAAGTTTCAAAGTCTCCCGACATTGCAAGTATATTTTCGTCTCCTCCACCAAGCTCTCGGCTGAGCCAAAGATCATCACCTCTTTTTCATTCAGGAGGAAGTTCAGAAAAGAGAGATGCATCTCCTCTCAATACTTCCTTGAGCCTTTCAGAGTCTTCCTTTCCTTCAGGACTTCCATATATTTCTAGGACAGAATTTGAGATGGGATCCCGATCTTCCACTCCATCAGCTCAGCGAATTAGACGGATGTTAGATAGTGCAATCACAAGGAGTAGTAGTAATGCCTCTCTAAACAGTACGTCATCTGGTAACTCATCCAGTCAGGGGCTTGGCAGGAGTTCCTTGAGTGGTGTCTCATCAACAAGATCTCTTGGGGATGAAGTCCACAAGCTTCAAAGTGGACTGATGTATGGAGAATCTGTGTTTGATGATAAGGTCATTGAGTATAGCAGAAATCTTGGCGGATATGAAAACAAAGGAAATGAAATTGAGAAAAAAATAAAAGTATGATATTACATTTTTTTTATATAAATCTTAGTGGTGTGATCTTTTGTAAATCTAAATTTCTGCAAAGTTTTCAAAATTTTGAAATTTCAAATAAGAGAAATTGGGCATTTCAGCTTATTTAAATGTCGTGAGTTGAGAAGGAAGCTTTTAATTTAAAAAAAAAAGTGGAATTACTTTTGTAATGAGGATTTTACTGGAGTTGACTGGATTAGCCAACAAACCAACTCTGAAGGTCATTATGTTTATGTTTTGGTCTTTTTCAGGAAGTGGAGCAGCAAATTACTATGGAAAAGAAGATGTTGACCAAAACTGAAAAGTTTTATCGTAAACTTGTGGAAAACCAAAGTAACAAAGGTAGGCGCTAGGAAGAGAAAAACTTGTTGCTTTCTGGTTGGAAGTCTTCTAATTCTCAACAACTTTTTGTGTGTATTTAATTTAAGTCATTGCTGATCATTGCCAAGTAAATGCTTATAACCAACCTTATTGTCCACTTAAAAACTGAAGTTCCTATAGCGTACTCGTCTAATAATTAATTTTTTGAAAATAAGATGTTTTATTACTCTGTATAATGGAATCGAGGTATCAGGCCAGCATGGTACTTAAAATATTTTGCTGTGGCATTGAAACATTGTAGTGTGTAAGTAGTTTCTGTGTTTTTCAAGCTTGCAGGCTTAATTTTGTTAATAACTCAGGCCAACCAATTACACATATTCAAAATAAAAACCTGCTTTATTGATGGACAGCAGCAAAACAAGAAAGAAAAAAAATAATAATAAGAATAAATAAATAAGTAAAAAATATAATGAAAAAAATCCTCCCCACCTAAAAAACCCCATAAGGAATGAACAATTTTGTACTCAGCTGCCTGGAAATTCCCCATTACCAACTAGTCATTGCACATTGTTTGTTCCTATAATGATTTGTATTGCCTCATAACATGTAAATCTTCATTGTTTTCAAGTTAAAAGTTTGAATATTTTGGTAGTTCAGTATTGTAAAAGTCGATGCACCAGATAGGTTCATGTCCATTATCTTTTCTGTTATGTATTAAATGAAAAGAAATTCTTTTGTAAATTATGCACTTTCTGCTCTAAAATAGCTTTTACTTCTGCTTGGACTTGAGTTAATGTGTATAAATAAATGAATTTTTTGCATCATCTTTAGGTGCTGATCATAAGACTATGTTGACTAAAGTAGGCCACCAGCAAGAGGAGATGGAAACCAAGATATCCTTTCTGGATTCTGTGAGATGCTATCTAGAACTAACCTATGCTGAACAGTGGGGTCTTGAACATACCTTGCTTTATTCATTTGCCACAAGGTAAGATGTTATGTGTATTGTGCCAGTGTGATGTGTAGCATAAAAGGCTCTGCATCAATTTTCTCCCTATTCTTTTTTACAGCTTGAACAATCAAAAAAGCCTAACTTTTATGAGATAAATCTCCTTCCTAGAATTTTTTTAGGAGGTTAAGATTTTCTTGTCGTATTGTCTGTTCTTTTCAAAGTTCTAACAGCTACATTATATGATAGAAATTAATCAGACTGTAAGTTCTGCTATCTTAGATGTGCAGCTAAAGAAAACAAAAATAAAAGGAGGGGTTCGGAAGAGGGGTTTCACCCTTGTCATTTCTGAAAAGTTAGGATAAAAAACTAGTTTCTTTTTCTATTTGGCCTTATACTTAACTTTTGTAGATGCAAAAACTCATAACTGAAAAGCTAAGACAAGGTAACTTTTACAAGAAAGTTTTTATTTCTGCATATTTCAGCCAGTGCAAACCATTGTATTTTATACATTATTAATTATGTTAGAAATTCTTCTGTTTTCTCATTTCAGTGGAAAGCTGATGAATTTACAGCCTCATGCTGATAACCCAATGTTACAGATCAAACCAATTGAAAGAGGCTCTTGTTTGCAAGCTGGGGAACCTCAGGGGCTGTTTACTTATCTTTATGCAAAGTGAGTATGCATCAACAACAGATGGAAGTATAATCTTTGAATCTTAAATACTTGGATTGGTAGAGAACATAATACAGTTTAAAACTATGAAGCTGTAATAAGCTGCATATTATGCAGGTGTCAGTGATGTTGAAGAGTTATGTAATGTATTAATGAAAGTGATGACAGAAGTTTTAAGTCATCCATTCTTGCTGACACTATATAACACATTCATGTTGGTGTGTTGCAGGGTTGTAGCTACAGTGGGCGGCCACACCCAGCACTCGATATTCCTGCCCGGCACTCCAGGCAAACACACATTGCCCCGCCCACCACAAATCTGGCTACCGAGACCTAAAACTAGCCCCAAATTTACTCCCTTAAGTACAGTGAGGGAAAAATGAAAACTTATTGGCTGAAGAATGGGGTAGATGCCATGGGGTGGGGTGGGGTGCTTTCCCCATATCAGAAAATTACCTGGCACTCAAATTTGGCTAGCTACAACCCTGGTGTGTTGTTAAACCCTATCTAACTAACTAACTCCATTCAAGTGATGTTGTTCTTTGCCCACAGTTTGAGAAATTTTGTTTTATTTAATGTTTATAAACTTTGAAGGAATTTCAGCCAAGAATATTGATTGCCCTTTTTGTTTTGCAGTAGTTATAAAATGTATCTAAACTTTCCTTACATCCTTTTGTGGTTTTTGAAATAATGGTGCTTCTTTTATTCTCATTAACAGGAAAGCAGTCATGGAGGGCTATCTTTACCAATTTCTCTACACTTTCCGATACTTCAGCAAAAAACAAGATCTACTTAGCTTTATCATGGAGAAATTCCAAGCTGCAGAAGGGTGAGTTGTTGCTTATCACTGGACTTTAATTCAGTGAATGTGGGAAAATAATATGAAAAAGTTAAGATTTGAAAAGATAGCTAAAATAGGTTCAGACCCTCTGTCTGGGAGGAAGTGCTTTACATAGTGCTCATAGCCCTTGAGCAAGTTACTCTCATACCTTGCATTTTCAAATGAGCAGTTTTATTTCAGAAGACCCTCTTCCAAACAGCAATAACAAAGGATTGTGGGATAGAGTTTTGTTACCTTTTGGCATCCTTTTTGTCAATGGCATTTTACTGTGGCCAAAAAAGACATGTACCAAATAG
>WURT03658663.1:0-18383 GCA_009936505.3 Holothuria glaberrima
ACTAACTAACTAACTAACTAACTAACTAACTAACTAACTAACTAACTAACTAACTAACTAACTAACTAACTATATATCAGTTTTGTGTGAGTCGAGTCGGTTCAATGTGAGGCTAGCATGCGACCCGACTCAGACACGACGCCACTGTTTAAAACTTGTTAAAACTCATTGCGACGAGTAGGCGTAAATGAGTTTTGTCGCGTCGCAGTCGGGTCGGGGCAGTGTGCGGTGGCCTTTAGTCGTCTTCCTTCCCCCATCTCGGCAAGACAAATTAGGGGTCCACCATTGACAAATTCCTACCCACACGCCACCCATCCATGACTCAGTGAACAGGCATAGTAATCAATTTTCGCACGTGGCTGCGTTCTGTGCGTTTCGTCATGTCCTGTCCTACATTTTGTCATTCCATGGCAATAATTTTGGCCGAAAGTAAATCAAAAGATCGCATTTGAATTTTCGGTGCAGCCTGTCTGTCACCTTTTTGCCTGTTTTAGCAAGCTTCGTATTGGTGTCAGATGTATCGTTGTTACTCAGACATTGGGAACATGCAAACAAGGTTTTGCTTTATTCATTTCTTTTTCCTTGACCAGTTGACATTAAGTCAGTTTTGACGCTACTTGGAGAGGCATCTCCCATAACCTCCCCAATACAATATCCTGCGATGTCCCTCACTTCTCCCCTATATACTAAATTGGGTTCCTACAGAAAATATGCAGGGTTAGGCCAATGTTTTACATCAGAAAATCACCGAACACAATGTATTGGGCTCTTCGATTACTATATAATGTCTTAAAACGTACACTTTTTTGGCGTTCAATCATCACTGTTCCTTCTACGTAATCAGAACTGCTTACCGTAGGATAGCTCAAGTAATACAACTCAAAAGCTTTGGAACAGTCATTACCATCACCTATGCAGCTATTGACAACTTTCCTCCATCAACTAGAACAGTTGTTAGTGAAGGTGGGCTAGTTTAAAAAGTAACTTTTTGACATTTTTTAAATCTAAGCAAAAGCCCTTTGCTGAAAGGTAAGTGCTTTACTCTGCTGCACATAATTTTGAAAATGGCTCAGAGCTTATGGGGCTTTGCATCCTCTTCCCCACAGGAAATTGCCCTGGACCCCACCCCTACGCCTATGGGGGAGCGATTCGCATCCTTTGGTGCCGTTGGGTCATTCCTAGTTAGCTACCCTAATAGCCAGTTACCCCCATTTTCTGGTGCCGCCACGGCTTACCAATTCGGGAGATAACCGTTTTCGGGTGAAAATGAATTTTTACCTGATCGGGAGAAAATCTTGCCATGGGTGGCTCCATTTTCAAATTTCTCCCATGGGGCATCGCGAGCCTACCGCGCAAATTTAGCGGAGGATGGACTTTAGAACAACCTGGAAATTCACCGATTCCAGGAAAAAGAAATTCTGGCATATTAAGAAACTTTGCAGCTAATAGAACAAAAACACAATCTCAATTTTTCTTTTTTCCTGCGACGTTTTATAGTTATGGAAGTAAGTTTAGACTGCACATCTGTACCGACCGAATATTACGTTCAGTAAATAACTGCGCATTGTCTTTGGAAAAACTTAGTTACATTTTATTATGAGTAAACTAGAGTAACAGTCGTTCTTTTTGCACAATCATAGTTTTGAACTTCTGTTTGTCGGAACGAATGACTGAAGTTTAAAGGGATCAGGGAAATAATGGGACAAAAAAATTTGAAGATTAAGGATTAAGAACTCAAAGGATTTTTAAAACTGAGGATATGATTGAAAAGGAACATTGGGGTTTAGAACAATAGCATCAAGTAACAAAGTCACTGATTTTACTCCATTCGTAGTAGCTCCATGGTTATACAGCATGAGGGAATATGTCTACGTAGAAGATAACGCACACGGTTGAGAATACCAACATCCTTAGATACTTAATTACTGATGAAAAGAACGTAATCTTTCCACAAAAGATGTTGGCCAATAACAACTTCAAGGAACTTAGAGTTACTTGTAAACCTAACTTAAACGCTACCGAGTTCAATACGATGGAGATTAGTAGGAAATGGCTTAGAGGGGGATCTTACTATTACAAAGTTGCTCTGCTTGACATTTAGTGATAAACTTTTAACCCAAAACCAATTGGGTACATCCACAAATTCGTTCTAAACAGTTTCAACCAAGCTATCTAGGTTAGGACTTGAGAAGAAAAGATTTGTGTCATCAGCATAAGAAATAACTTGCTTTATACAGATTATTAACAAAATGATGAAAAGAAGCGGACCTAAAATCGAATCTCGGGGGGACACCACAGGTAATATGCTTGGGATCAGAATTAACATTGTTGGTTGAAACAAATTGATCTCTCTCTGAAAGGCAACTTCTAAACCAGCCTAGAGCTTTACCTCTAATTCCATAACACGTAAGTTTACGCAGTAAAATTGTACGATCAAGAGTGTCAAATACCTTTGAGAAAACCAGGAAATTACAGGAGAACTAATTATTTTCCTGAACGGCAATAATTACGGTATCAGGGAAATGAATAAGGGCATGGGATATTGAGCAATCAGGAAGAAAACCAACCTGATAGGCATAAATACGACTGTGGTCAATTAAAAACTTATGTAATCTAGTGAACATGAGTTTTTAAGTATCTTAAAGATTTTTAAAGGTAAAACAGCGATTAGTCTATAATTACCGACATTTTTCTTTGCTTTTGAAAACTGCGACTCCACGAAACAGCGTTGAGAACCTAGCATAGTGTATTGCTCAAGAGAAATATTAAACACAAAAGGGGATCACAGGTATAGAGAACAACATGTTTCACCACTTTAGGAGAAAAGCCATCCGACCCAGCTCCAAAAATTCTGAAGGACAAGATCATTTGTTGTTGGATATATTGAGTAAGCAACAGGAAACTCAAGGAAGGAATCAAAAGTACGAGAGCAAACAGTGGGGATATTTTGCTGCGTAACAGAGCCGACACTATAGTAAATTAGCCATTGAAGATATTTTTAACTCCATCAGAGTCAATTACGTTACCATGGTGGGTGATTTGTTTTATGGAGTTATTGCTACAGAAGGTAATTTATAGTACGCCAAGTACTTTTTACATTGTTTCCGGAACTAGCAAATGGTCTGTCAGTCTTATAAAATTTATTTAGCGGAGCGTGTAACAGAGGTAAGACGATTACAAAAACTAGTACGTTCCCTTAAAGGGAAAATGCAGTCACCCCAATCAGAGTTAGTATGTCCCGTCACTGTAGTTTATGAATATCATGTGACAACATTTTTGGCGCAGTGAATTGTGAAATCCAAGGAGAATTTCTCCTTACTTTACCTATTGTTTATAATAGTTATGTTCAAAACGTCTTCAAAGGTGCTTGTAACTTGCAATAAGAGGAGATTTGTGTGAGTGTGCCGATTTTTCAAAGTAAATTTTGGAGCGACTGCCTATTGCCTTTAAATACTCCTTGCACAATCTTTGCATAGTTTTACACGAGTTTAAAATACCTGGTGATTTCCATTCATTATGACTACTCTTCTGCCTCATTTTATATGGAATAAGAGCGAAGAAGTTAATAAGATGATGAACAAACATACTATCAAACTCATTAATGCTGCATTTGCATCATTTAACTGGTAAGTATTAGCCCAGGTATCAGTTTGCACAACATTTTGAAGTATTCTAGAGTTGCAGGAGTGACCTTCCTGCTATAGGTGACAGGTGGCTTGGAATAAAAATTATTTACGGTCATTTCGCAATCAGTTAAAATTGGAAAATGGTCAGAAATGGTATCGCGTAACACCGAAGAGACATGATTTCGATAGAGTATTGGTAAATATTACATCTAGAAGAGTTGCTCAAGTGGAACTGACCTTAGCTGGTAAATTATGAAGGGGAAGAAATACATATGATCGAACCAGATTTAAAAACTGATTGTATCATGATCAGTATGATCAAACATATTGCAAGTGAAATCACCCGTTAAATACACTCTAGAGTCTGTCTGCTCACTAGCAAGAAACCATTTGCCAATAAGTCAAAAGCATGATTTGTAACTCTCTCAGGGTAGTAAATAATATTTTCAATGAAGAGTGATTCAAAGATACCTTCGACTAAAGTGTTAAGATCGGACGGAGTTTATACTTAAGCGACGAGTTTACATAAAGGGCTATACCTTCACCACGACCATGCCTAGAGCCCTTTTCTAAATTTTAAGCGGAAATATAATACAAAGAATAGAAATTATCAGCTCCATTAATCTATGTCTCTGTTACATCAACAATTAAAAATTTATGATAAACTGAATTCAAAGAAAGATTCAAGTTATTGAAGTTACTATTCAAAGAACTATCCTTTACATGATAAAGAGTCAGGTTTTTATTCCAAGAACTGTCCGAAGTATCACGAGTAAAAGGTCATACCGGTATAGTTCTAACATTTCTTTAACCGAGTATTTTGATGAAAATGTATGACAGGATCAATTGGTGACAAGTGAGAATTAGGATCGGTCAAATTAAACTTATCATTCTCATGAGACTACATACAGATTAAACAAGGTATTCCCCCAGCTGAGCTAGGAGCAATATTATAAGTAATACAATGGTCGTGCCATTTAATCACCGAGGAGCAATAGCAACATACACCTTCAGAGAAATCAGCATTATTGAAGTCATGCAGGCAGGCACAGCAAAGATGATTAAGAGTTGTACAAACCATAGGTTTCAAATCTTGTTAGCAAAGAAATAACAAACCAGAAAAGGAAAAAGTAAGGAGAAACACTATCAAATGGCAAAAGGAGATAATAACCAGAAAGAGACAAAGAGCTTCTAGGAGCGATAAAAAACTACAAAACCAAATCCAATAAAGCAGGCTTAATTCCAGCAAGACAGTGAAGATGAATAGCCGAAACAGATGTGAAATCGATGAAAGGTTTGCATATATTGGAGCAGTTGAAACAGCACAGTGTGGCTACTCTATATAATTGGACGTAAAATGATTTTTAACAAAGTTTCTTCAGGTCAGAGGGAAAGTTTATTCTTTTTCTCTGACCATAACCATCAATGATGAATACATTTCCATCAAGGGTCCACGGTTTGCCAACTTTCGGGTGGTTTGGCGGGCGTTGGCGAAGAGAAGTTGATTCATATATGAGTGAGGTCCTCATTGATAAAGATACCAGTTCCTTTGAGGAGTGTATGTGCTTTATAAAATTTCCTTTTTGCTCTGTACATTGTGAATTTTACAATGATAGGTAGCGATTTCGGTTGACCTGTAGTGAGGGATGTCAAAGGCCTTGGTGGAATACGATGGGAGCGGTCGATGTGATTGGGGTCGAGGTTTCGAGATTTTTACCACATGACATCTGATGAAGCCAGATGACATTATGGTCCTTTTACTTAACAACTGTACAGGGGGCATCCGCGTACTAAGTGCTGGACCCTCAATGTGGCACTTCTTGAAACATCATGTTTACAAGTAGTTTTTAAGATTTTGTTCTTTCAACTCCGTTGAACTCAGATAAACCTTGACCCCTAGCTAAAGAAATGAATATCGTTTGCAAAACGTTTCCAGTTTTTGATCTTTGTTGAAGGAACACTCTGAAAAAATCTTGGTCAAATTTGAACAGAATCTGGCCAACAGGGCAGCGACCGACTGTGACTAATAATGTGACTATATTAAGTTCTGGAATGACCAAAACGTATTCATTTTTGAACGAAATTTTGTCAAATATTCGACCAGATTCCGGTTTGGTGCCCGACATTGGTATATGACATTGACTTTTATCAGGTTACATTTGTATTGATTTGGCTATATTTAAGGTGATTTGGCATATGAAGGTACTTTACATTGCAAGGTTTTGCAGACATGAATCCATACATGGAATTCGAAAAAGAGGTCAGAAGATATTTTGTTCAAGAACGCTAAGAGGTAGTTCTCCTTTCACACATCCAAAATAAATTTTGCAGAAAATTTTCTTTTAAGTAGTAAATTTCCAATCAGATGATAAAGTCAATAATTACGCTTCGAACAAATTTGGAGATCTGACTATTTCAGAATGTTTGATATGTGTTCTTACCAATTAAGAGGGTAGGTTTAAAGTTGTGAATTCACAATATAATCTTAACGTTAACGAAACAGTTAATGCAACAACAACCGCAGAGTGTACGTACTGGACGTCAAAATGAACACTGTCAGACGTTTGTTTACATGGCTTCATTTTGGGGATTCTCTTTACACATGCAGCCACTACACATGGGCAAGTTTTTGTTAGCCAACCTTTACCACCCCTGACAGTGAAACGTCTGTGGCAAATTTGTAATGCAATTTGTAAAAAAACTTCAAGCTTTGATTGTCCGGCTTAATTAGTGTGCGTTAGTTTGTGCATTGATTTTTCGAATGATAACATATCAAGAAGGTTGGAAACATCAACCGTCGTTCAGTTGTAAGAAAATTGCAAGATTCCAAGAATCTGGTTGCTTTGTTTTTCGTGTTCTTCTGTGGGGACGTATTGGCCAAAGCTCTGGTTAGGCAACCAACTAATAGTATATGATAATTTTTTCACGTCTTGTAGATAAGATGTCCACTGTGTCCAAAACGTTTTGCTACTTGCATTTTTTCTTGTAGTAAGATACCAGCGTTCTAGCATTAACCTTCTTTCCTAAACACTCCATTTGACTGGAGACAGGACGCTGCATTGTCCAAAATTCATCTTCTTGCTTGAAGCGTAACCATTAAGACAAACGTCTGCTTGAAAAGCTCAAGAAAATTAAAACAAAAGTTTCGGATAGATGAAAGACGGACTAAGTTTATTCTCTTCATTGAAATGTTCTTTCAATTCTCTGAGTGGTTTCGAAATTTAATAGATAAAGGTACGATATCTGAGGCCTAGAGTGACTTTGAAGAAAACTGGAGTGATGTCATATCTTTAAATAGCTGAGAAATGGTTTGTTTCCTTTGTTTTCAATGTTCCTATTTGATCTTGAAATAAGATAGGTATATGATTTTTCTTTGAGGATTGTTAAGTTCGTTTCAAGGTATTCTTGTTTTTCTTGTATTCACATTACGAACTGAGATGATGAATGCGAGTTTATGATGCTAAGTGGGTTCCCTTCATGTTCACTTTGCGTTGACTTCACCCTCACTAGTGAAAGCAATTTCAAAATTATTGGAACAGAACTTTAACTTTCTATAAAAATTTGAAACGTGATGGATACCAAACTTCCCCCTACCAACAGCAGGGACACCTTGAAGGATGGACGAGCCTATGTCATAAGAGGCTAACAACGAGCTGACTTCTCGAAGCCAGCGGAATTTCTTTTAAGTAAAGAAGTACTGTTCGCTTTTTTCGACTAAAAAACCGTATTCCTTCTTTACTATGTCTTAAGTAAAATCTAAAGGTAGGCCGCAATTAACAAATGAACAGCGGTCAACTCGTTACCTTACTCGAGCGGCCATAGGTTCATCGTTGGACCAATTGCCCTACATTCACGAATTAGAAGAACCTGTGTGTGTGTTGAAAGCGATACCCAGCCTGAAGGTGATTGCAAATTGAAAATTTTCAGGACGCCGTCGAATCTTTGATGAAAGACCTGTAAAGTTCTATTCTAGGGTAGGAAAAAGATTTTGGGAAGGAGTGGAATACCAATCTAACGCATTCATGCCTTAGAAATCCAGGATGGCGAACAAAGATCGGGAATTCTAAGAATAAACATTCAAATATTTATAGAGCACCCTGAGCTCATCATTTTTTGACATCAACAAACAGTGAAGTACGTGAAAAACAAGTGAAATAATTTAAGAATTGTCGGAATACTGATCACAGATGGTAAGGACGATGAGGAGTTCATAAAGACACAAAGGTCGTCTCACGCTTTACCGATGCCCCTAACATATCAACAGAACTCTGTCATGGAGGCGGAAGGAGTCATGGTGATGGAAGCCCACACATTCTGGTCGGATGTCTATCCTACGAGGACATGGTTTCTTTCATGAAAAAACAGACCCACCGCTCTTACAGATCGATCATTCTTCATTTTCGATGACCTGACCAAATTAGAACTGGCAGAAAAAGCAGTGGGCAGGAAAGGTGACGAAGCTCTACGACCGAGGATATAAAGCTTAGATTTTTCGCAGGAAAGTGACGAGAGGCCTCAAGGGATCCGTATCAATTTTAGTGGGTAACTGGGAACGTTCCAACTTTTTTGTTTTATATGTGTGGGATACTTGTAAGTACCATCTGGTTACTTGTAATTAGTATTAACTGCGACTCCTACTTATGGTGTAGATAAATTATCGTCACTAGCTCTACTGTTACCTCACTCAACGGAATTTGTTTCAGTTCTCCAGAATATACACTATAACGTGGATTCGTGTACTCTCGATGGTTCATTCAAACCTCAGCAATAGGTAGGAAACATGCTTATCCAAAAGGGTACTACCCACCTGGAAATGTGCGGGTTTCCAAATGCTTTGAATTCTTTTTCCTGCTACATTTTTCCTTTTCAACTGCCATTATTTATTAAGTATTCTTTATGTTTGTTTACTAATGTTTATTTCTTAGATTACTGGAAAAATACTTTTGATTGTCCTTGATTACCCTTGAAGTCTTTGAATTCCTTTTATGAATGAATTGAAGGTTAGCTAGTAAAATGAGCGAAGAATAATGCAGCATAAGAAAAGAAGGAAGGTGTTTACTCATCCTCATACACCAAAAAAGTCATGTTATGAGGTAATGAGTGGGTGGTCTCATTATATTCTGTTATGGTTCTTCTAGTTAAGGTGTGCGTCTATTGTTTAGTCCTCGATAAGACATACTCATTTCACATTCACTTCTGTCCACTAACGGAAGGTACATTATAACATGATAAAATCAGAGACAGAGTCTTATTTTTAGTGTGTAGTTATGGTCCCAATTTGGACGATACAGATTTTTGTATGATTTTCAGGCAAAACTTCAAGACTTACTAAGAGAATCTTTTGTAAGTGGTTGTGATTTTAATTTCGTTTTCAACTTGAAATTGGACAAACAAAGATGGGAAGGGGGAGTAATATTAGAACTAGAGCATTGTGTAAAAGAAAACTTTAGATATAGTAGATATCTTGAGGTAAAGGAATCCCCTCAAATCTTTCACCTTACAGTACCTGTCGTTTAGACTTTTTCTTGATTCACCGAAACCTTGCTTCATCTAGGTTACTTGCAATTATGTCTAGCCTAGTTTACAATGTGACCATTCCTTTATCAATTTGAACATAATTCCTCATACCGGCACTCTTAGGCCAGACTTCTGGAAATTTCTTTGTTAACTCTTTGTGGATGAATATTACACTCGTCTAATTCAAGAATATCGTGACCATTAATTTCACTGAACTGCCCTTTTATTGAATACATTTTTATTTTTTGAGTCGAAGCATTGGTTATGAAGATCAGGGTTAAACAAAGCATTAAAGGTATATCAGTTTTAAATGATCAATTGAACGTTCTTCAATACGCCGATCATACCGTGCATTTCTTAGACGGTTCTAATTTGAAAAAGCTTCCTGCCCGAAAATAAATTTTGCAAGATGAACTATTAATACTCTAGGTCCCCTGTCTTCTCAAAAACCTCAATTTGTTGATTCATACGAGTAAACAAGGGCTACGGTCCCAGTAACTGTATTTGGTGTAGTAGTTTGCAGTGATGGTGATAGCCTCTTCCGACTCGATTTATTGCCTTAACTATTCAGACTAAAAAGTGCGTTAAATCTTTGGTCCTGTCGCGACCTTTTTCCAATTGGAAAGGTTATTTTGGTCAAAACCTTTGCACTCTCACAGTTGGTCTATTTACTTCAAAGTTTACCGAATCCTCCTGACTAATTTATTAATCTCTTAGAAAACACTAAATTTAAGTTTACTCGGTCAAGGAAACCAGATAAAATAAGCCGCAAGCAACGATTATTTCTATTTCGAATGGAAGTTTGAATGTGACTCAAGTTAAAAGCCTTTACTTATGGGTTAAAAGTATTCTTTGATAAAACCTGATACTGATACGACCGACAGACGGAGGGAGTATGGAAATATTATATCAGATTCTACCTTAAAAAGTAAGACAAGACGTTTTTAATTTGTGTTAACGACGTTTTATATATATATATATATATAAGATGCATAAGATGTATATATATATATATATAATTATACAAATAGGAAAACACTGGCTGAATATGTATCCAAAAGGACGAAATAAAAATCTACTGAAAATACTACGTTTAGAACAGTTCAACTGCCCTTTGTCAAGTAAGTTAATGTTAAACAACCAAAGCTAGAAGCTAAGTTGTGGACTGCCGCTTTTACGAATGTTAATCCCCTTTGGGGCGAAGGTCTGAAGTTGGTGAATCCAAAAGAGTTCTTTTTGTTCCCTCTGATTTTTCTTCAGGCCCCCCTACCGATTGAAGAGCGATTGAACTAAAACGTTTACAACCAGTGTTAAACTGTGATGTTGGTAAAATGATGCGTTAAAATGTGATTACAACCCGTGTTAAATGTAAATGTTTATATATATATATATATATATATATGTAACTCAATCTGCGGAAAAAGCTGTTTCGATCTTGTTAGATCTCATCAGTGCAGCTCAGAGTAGGTTTCAAGACTGAATGGCAAGACTGACAGGAGCATAACTTGCCTCAGTCCAGCCTTTCACGGTACACTGTTTATGAATACCAAAGTTCACAAGCTCTAAAGAGCGTGCTATTCATATATACACACACATATATATATATATATATATATATATATATATATTTATGATCTTTTAAATACAGACAACTCTTACTTAAGTGTTGGCAATTGTAAAAACGATATTTCGCATGAATTGCCCTTTCACTGTCTACTGTTGTGTCGTACACGCTATGCATTCCCATTGTGGGAGGTCACTAAACACCGATATTGATAATGGCGACATTCCTCTCATTGATACAATACGACTTACCTCTCACGTTTTGTATACAAAAAAGTCATTCAAAAACCTTGCATCTGTCCGTAGGTCAATTGTAAAATGCAATTCACTCTTTTCGATCTTGACGATTGTGTCTGGAGAGCCATCTTTCAAGCCCCCTTCCCCTTCAGTAGCTTAGAGAAACTACGTAACAATATTTTCAATTCTGTTTTCTCTATCGCATTCTAGGCGCAAATTATTTGCTTCTCTTAATAAATTAAACGGAAAATCCTCGTTGCAATTTCTGTGGACAAAAGGATGAAACCTTAGATCACATTTTCTGGGAATGTCAGTACGTTTCTAATTTTTATCTATATATATGAAACAAAAATTCTAAGCAGGTAGTGTCTATTTTCAAAATCCGATATTTCGTTTTGGTCGTCTCCTTTTTCTGAAACACAATTTAATTTTCATATTTCAATAGACTCATTCACTGTTTACAAACAAAGACGTCACTGCGTGTCGGTAAAAGAGTTTGTAAGGCGCGCTTACACTGTCGTCACAATGCAAAGTAGATTCCAATTCGTCTATTTTCTGCGTGCAATCGCACAAGCGTTTACACGCGCAACACCGAACATAAAAGCATTTGTTTTTGCGCATGCTCTATGCCAACCAATGCCGACCAGTGACGTAACCGTGAACTCCCTAATATGAAGTAGTAATGGGTGTTTTCACAAGTTCAAGTTATTATTAAATGTGGAGAAGTATATTCATTGTAAGAATATACAAGGTCCTTTGTCTGTCAAAAGTGTGAAAACCACCTTCAGCCCAGCTGACTTACTGCTTTAATTAATGTAATTAGGGTAGAATGCTTTTCTCTTTTATTCTGAGCACATTGGATTTTGTTTTGAAACCTGCGTTTGATACATTTTGCAAAGTGTGCTGATATTCTTCGTATTATGTAAAAATTGTTACATGGGTTTTGAACATGTATGTCAACAATTTATGATAAGTGCCAATTAAAGATGGCAAAAGGAAAAGAATTGGATTTGAAAATATGAAAACTTCATTTGTCAATATCTTGAGACCCACAATAGAAATGCAAATTTCAATGCAATTTTACAGCTAGTGCCGGTTCGTAACATGTGTAACACTTAAAAAAAACGTCCGGTTCAAATCGAACCAAAAACGGATCAAATGGGCACTTAACCGAAAAAGAATCAAGTATTTGACTAGTTTGTGGTCAAATCTAACCATTTTCTGTGCAAAAGGAACGGTTCAGTGCCATTTGAACGGATTTGGTTCAAATCTGAACCGAACGTTTTTAGAGTGTAATGGTTTGTTTTATGAATAATGGTAATGGCCAACGCAGTTTCCTCAGCGGACATTGGAGAAAATTACATTTTCGGCTGAGAGACACTTTTTGAAAACAAAACGCCTAGCACAGTATTAACCAAAATGACCAGTGATCGAGTGGCCCAGTGAAACTATACCATGGGACACTTGTGTGTGAGATAGGAGGAATGATGTCGAAATTTAGAAGACTTATTATTATTGTATCATAATAACCTCTTACACTTTTTGAAGAATGCTCACCTATCGTGCAAAGCTGTTTTGAAGGGACGTGGATTAAGGCAATTTCCCTACCTCGGGCCCTTATGGCGACCCTCCTAAGAGAGACAAATATATGACTGTGTATTTATTTGGGCTAACGTTATGGACACTCTGGATTTAGTTTGAAACATTCCACTACATTCTGGCGTTTCTCTTTTGGGGAAAACGGTACACCGCAGCTTTTGAGAGGTGGTGCATGCCCCTCTTTTCACAATACGTTTGTCATTCAAAAGAAAAAAATAATTTATGTTGTGTTCATCTTAATTTAAAACTTACATCTGGCACCTTGGTATGCTCCTTTAATCCAAGACAACAATTTTGATAAAGATTACTTTTCACAGGTGGATGTAGTGCATCAACTAACACTGATCTGAACTGGTGCACCATACCTTTATCCAATCATTCCATATAGATTAACTTGAGTAACAACCTCCTTTGGCTCCAGCCACAGGGGACTTTATTTATTGTTCATATTGGAATGTTAACCTTAAGGCTTCGGTGGCTCTGCTCGCCGGACTGTCCTTACTTGAACCCCAATTGACTAGTGCTCATCCATTCAATTGCGCCTTTTTCAAATCTCCAAAAGTTAAATGTTGTGTTCTTCTTATTGGAACCTCCATTGATAGAATCAATTAACATGAATGATTCAGTTTCAGATAATTTGAATTAATCATTCAGAATCCGATCACCCCTTGTATCCCAAATTCCCTTGCAGCACTGGACTGCATATCAAAGTTTCCTCGAGAAAAATAGTTTTGGACACATAGCTCATAAAGGCCGGCTTTCGTAAGAATAAAAATATTGCTGGTTTTATTGGGTCTTACAATTGTGGCATCAATCATTTTCAAAATCGTAAGCAAATCTCACTCCAATCTTTACAACTCTTTGATGTGTTACTTTATCCTACGGAAACCAGGTACGAACCCCTTTTTATTCAAGTGGTGCACCCCTTTGCTTAAAGCTGATACGTATGACAAAGTTTATCATCATACTCTCCAGTCTAATAATACATAACAAACCTAATTCTTAACCTGTTGCTGTTATGCCCTCGTTGCATATAAGTATCTTTATGGTAGGCCAGTTATTTTCTTTAATTATTCCTTAACAATCTAAACCTTTTACAAGTGGCTTTTATTTGCTTCACAACCTGAAGTGATAGAATAAACTAAGCCAATAAATGGACCATATTCTTTTACCGTATTTTCGTCCTTGGTAGATCTTTTTATCAGCTATTTAATATAAGTAGATTTCTTTTGGTGGGTTACTTTTTCTTGAAAAGGGGTTTTTCTTTTAATATTGTTTTTCAGTTTTACTCTTTTAAACCTCTTACATTTTTTTTCTTGCATCTGTGAAGCTGACGTCTCAAACTAATGTCTTTTTCGTTTTTGTTGTTTTTTGTCGTATCTTACAACTGTTGTAGATGTTTATCTTAAGACTGTTGTAGATTAATACCGACGTAAAACATTCATGAAATTTCAAAGCCTTTCTGTCTTACATTTGAAATCTAATCTTTTTGGATTATCGTTGCCATTTTCATGATTCAGATCAGCATTTTAAAAAACAGAAAACTGAAATATTATATCTGATATTTAAAAAAGGTTTAATATTGAGCTATTACCCTTTTTTCGGTTTTTTCTTCGTTTTGTAATCGTCCAAAAATGAAGACCGAGATCAGCATGAGATTCAGCATAGGAAAATAAAGGGATTTATAATACTTTGTTGACGATAAAAAGGCACTTTGACTAAGATGATACCCTAGGCACTGATCGCTATCGGTCGTTTCATCTAAGCTCAACTAGGTGGATTTGAACAAAATTTTCAAGGAAGCAAAATTCCTGAAGGGTAATGAAAAAAAAACTTGTTTTGCTGCTTCGGAGTGAGGGATCAACTTTGTTAAAAAACGATGTGTCTTGGCTTTTCCACAGTGTTGAGAACCTTGTTGTCCTGGCTTTTTTGCATAACAATAGCATGATGGTGAAGATAAGCTTTCTCCGCCCTCGATCTTCAAACCATTACAAAGCATTTCTATAGAAGAAATCTGTGCCTAATTCTCTATTAATTCAAGATGATGTCGGATAATGTTTCAAACAAGATAATGTTTTGCTTTCGAAAATGATTGATTTGTGAACTGCATTATCGGTGAAAAGAAATGACCAGACTATTTGCAATACATGCATCATAAGCTTGAAACACTTAATCACCGTTTATACTTGTTCATATGTTAAATTTATATTTTCAAAGTACGGTATAAAATTATAGTTTAAAGTTTCTGATCTTCTAAACGACCGCAAAAGCACAGGCGACAACAATAGCGTGACACAAATGATAGGCCAAAATAAGACCTAATGATTAAAGTACTGTAGTACATTAAAGGGGATAGGTATCCCCTTCAAAAAATATAAGAACCAGGAAGTTGCAAAAATATTTAAAAATAGCCTTATAGCTCTAAATATAGTTGATGAATGTACTTTGATTGACATTCATTCAAACAATATAGCTTCACTTCCAATGGTCAACGATGCGGACTTTTACAGTCAATTGTGTTCCCAATTAAGCTTATATACACAGTCACTCTGTGTCAATACTGTATAGATAGCCTCGGGCAATTTGCACTAAGTGCAGGTTAGGCACTGTGCTTCTTTTGTCTTGGAGTTGTACTAGCACAGAAGTACTACCTCAGAAGTACTACTTTCATGGTACTAGACAAGTATTTTTTATTAAATTGAAATAGTACTTCCATGATTGGAGTAGGGACAATTTTACTGTCTGGGGTGAGATCAGAGAGCCTTTAATGTACGTTTAAAGGTCTTGTATAAGAAAAAACTTTGTTTTGAACTTTATGTTACATACTTGTTCTTATTGGCTAGCCAAAAATTTATCTTAATGAACTCAAAGCAGGCTTGTTTTTAAACGTTTATCCTTCAGCTTATTTGAAACAAAGGTTATTTAAGCACACATCACAGCGACCATATACACAAAAGGTGATGACATCAAAAACTGTAAAGAACGTGTCCTTGCATATGAAGAAGTGGGAAATATTTTCCTATTTTCAAGACCCCATTTGTTTTACGTTAACTCTTTCAAGAACTGGGATGATAGAACAGTGTCAGCAAATCTGCACAACACTTCGTAATAGAGAGAAACAGTTTGATTGCCATCTAAACTGAAGAAACCTAACAACCTTAAAGGGAAAATGCAGTCCCCCCCCCCCATTTGAATGAGTGTGCCCCGTCATCCTAGTTCAGGATGCCTCTTATCAACCATGTGACAATATTTTTGTTACCCATTTGTTGAACAAATCATGCAGAAAAATTCCTTGGTTTACCTTCAATATTCGATGTTTGTATACAGAAACATAATGAAAGATACTTGTGAGCAAAATAAGAGATTTGTAATTTTAGCAGAACTTTTGAAAATAAAGTTGAGGCGACTGTCATCTCCCTTTAAGCTAACCAATGGTAATTACAGTATAACAACAAAACTGATCATTATGTATGTGACATACTGTAGGCTAAAATCGGCTATGTTGTTGGACTCGTGACATCAATAACCTTTATCAGTATCCTGTTTCCGCACATAGCTAGTTGTGTGCATCATGTACTAGTTAGCTGCTAAATCGGATGTACTGCTATAAATGGTCATAAGATGTACATAATGTTTAATACCTTCAAAAGGCCAAAAAATAATTGTAAATATATTTTGTAAGGCAAACAATTCGTATTACATACAAAGCAAAGGATAATTTTATTGGCCGGGAACAGGGAACTGCAATAGTCTGTTGCAACTCCTTGATTAGAATGAGGCCCTTCCGTCTGCTTTGAAAAGTCCTTTAAACTTTCAGCTCTAGTGCCACTGCGATATCACGAAATTACTAGGTGGTCATTAGGCCTCATAGGCGCACCGGATGATATTTCTACGGGCCTGCGAAAAAAATACCAGATTTTTCTAAAAATCTGCTAGCGAATTAAATTTGCCCAAACTGCACCCCCAGATCTCGGGCTTGAGCGGCTTTGATTCAGCTTATGAATTTCAACAGTTCAAATAAGATAAAAAAGGAATCTATTGAGAAAATCTTCCGGCCATAAGCTTAACAATTTAGTGACATACTGAAACTCTTGCACGTAGGATTGATTACACTCCACTACTGTATTGGAGGAAAAATGCTCATAAAGTGACACGAGGCGATTCTTGTTGTTGACGTAATACAACGTAGTTGCTAGTTGACAAGCACATAATGATCCATCCTTCCGGATGTTGTGGAGGTACAATTAATGTGTTTGCTGTCCTACATCCAGGGTGCTTTTAACTAAAGCCTCAAAAGGGGGCGTTGCCTAAATTTGTCTAACATCTTATCTAATTTAGTCAAGTCTATAATACACATACTTAGTTGTTTTTCAATGATTTGTGTACATGCCAACAACCGTCCAGTTCAAGTTCATTTGTACAACGAAAGTGATTGTCTTAATTTCGATTTAACTGAATTACGAATTACTGGAAACTAATTAGATTCGTAAACTTGAGGCCTTCATGAAGTGCTGCTCTACATCTGTACATATTCTATAGACGATCGGACTGTCGTCGGGTAAGTTCTGTTGCTTTAAACGCAGATTTTGCATTTTTATACATAGCAACACATAAAAAACCTATACTGCAAGGCATTTTTATTACTGTTTGTGTACGCATTTTCTAGCCGTTGCACATTGTTTAGGTATATTACAATGAAGTGAATACCGTACAGTCAATGCGCCTGTTAAGCTGCAACGAAAATGTCACTTTTCGACGATGCTTGGATCCATAGCTCATACATACCTTCCTTGCAAGGTGAAATAATTTAGGCAACTATGATTTTTTCTAGCACAAATCTCGTCATCTCAGACAGTTCCAATTCTCCCAACTAAGCAACTTATAGCTCCCCCCATACCTATATAAAGCCCTTCCTTGTGCAGACACAACCTATTTTATTGCTTATGGCCATGTCCTGGTGAGCATACAAGGCTATAGTGTGTAATTCAAACACTCTCTCCACATTGTGTGGAATGTGAGCTACTCTACATCTTTTGAATTTTTCAAACTTTAATGTCAATCAAAGAGCAGTCACCAACTGAGCATTTTGATACCCCACACTAGAAATGTACTTTGGAGTGACGAGTGTTTGTCTTTAATGCTGGACATGGCCACAGCGTCTTTTAATTAACTCACAACCCGTCCCCTGTCTCTTCTCTTGCCGATAATCAAATCGCAAATGTTACGTGTGGAGTTCTAATACTACTGTTAGTTTACAGTGGCAGCTCCTTAGTCTAGGTTCCTAACCTCATACCTCCAATTAAAGCAAGCAGTTGGGATTTGGGTTTTATTCAGACAGTAACAACTAGATCCAACTCAGTATCGAAGTGGCATCCTTCAGAAAAGCTTTGGTTTATGTCTGCCAAGTCCCTTCAAATATTACCCTCACGGCGTACCTCCAGCAAAGAAGAATTTCTCCCATCGTGACATCACGAATATTCTGTTTAAATAAATTTCTTTTCGAATTTCCTGCAGTTATTGCAAGTGTATGTTTCGCCTTCGAGTGCCCTGAAAACCATTTCATATGCGGCAACCTGACCAAATGCGTTCATCAGAAGTTCCAGTGTGATGGCAAGGACCATTGCGGTAACAGCGCAGACGAACAAGGTTGCAGTAAGTTGGTATCATTTACTTTTACATCCTGTCATTGTTATTATTACAAATTGTAATGTTCTTATTCTGATACTTTAGTCCTTCACCTGTCACCTTCAACTGTAACAATTGCTTAAAGGGGAACAGTAGTAGCCATTTGACCCTTCACATACGTGTAGTACACATATAAATACCACAGATAATCTTTAC
>WURT03658684.1:0-18381 GCA_009936505.3 Holothuria glaberrima
ATGTATGTATATATATACATGTTTATATATATATATATATATATATATAAGAAGTCCGTGATAGGAGCACATTCTGACAAAATCAACAATTACACATAACTGAAAAATAATAGAAAACGTTTGTAATGATAAAGAAAGTAGGGTATTAAAATGTATTCCAAAATGCTATTTCTGAGCAAGGGAATGTTGGTAGTCTGTAACAATTCCCGTTTGAGTAGCATACGTCTTCCAAAGCTCCATGTTGCCACTGTCATCCTTCAACCCATCTACAAGACAAGCCAAGAGCACAATCACCTTCCATAAGTTACCGTAACTACTCAAATAAAAATGGTCAGAGTGATTTAAAATGCTCCATTAGCTCTCGTGCTGACGATTTCTTAAATATATTGAAAACTCCACAGGGATTCGCTCCTGTTCCCCACAGGAACACTGCCCCATCGAGGGAAGCTAAGGAGGGCCTCTAATCTGCCTGCCCATGGGGGAACGCTTTGCACTGTGGAATCCCCAAAATCTTTCCCTTCCGTTGTAAAAACTTTCCTCCTCCCTTGACACAGATGAAGGCTTCGCACCAAAAAATGTCAAGTGAATTAAATATTTTTCCTTGATTTCAACGAAAGCTCAGGTCCATATTTTTGACGAATCACTTAAACTACCAGCAACTACTATACTAGATTTGTCAAAACTATTTTTTTGTTTTGCACAAATTTTCATGCGGTTCAAATGCACACAAGACTATTTGACGATCGCTCAGTCATTAAAGTGGATATGACAAGACCAAACTAAGTTTCTATGTAAGTAATCTTTGGGTACAGCTTGAAATAAAACGAATGTTTTCCAGACTAAACTAAAACTAAGTCCATTTATACCGGAATAGGACCATGTGAATTCCCAGATATAGGCCAGGCTGAGCCCATCTGAAATCCGAAAGCGAAAATCGTATGTGAGCGCGCCTCAAGACGTGACGTCATTGGAGGCACTGTTAGCAACGCTGGGCAGCTCATCCATTGTTCTACACACCGAATCATGCGCATGCTAACGCGCGTTAGCTGGTACATCATTACAAACACCTGTACGATGATACTAGAGGAGCGCGTGTGACCAGTGACCAGATTGTGAATGATGCGTCGCTGCGCGGTGACTTCAAAACCAATGGACGCACTAGTTGTTCGGAGGACATGTTCGGAGGACACTGCGCCACTCACCACGTTGCTTTAGTACATGAGTATATAACTTAGCACACGAGCACGTGTTTGTCTTCAAGGAGAAAGTTGCGTTAGTTGACTTTTCCACGCGTGCAGCCTCCCTATAGGCGCGCTTGCAATGGACTGTCCATACATGTGCATAACTGTTATATACAGCGCGCCGACCGCGTTCTTTAAAAACAGAACTGGGGCTTATGCAGGGAAGCTAAAACACGCGCCTGCATATTGGCCAGTGATATGCCTCGAAGCCCACAGCTCAGTCCACGACTTGTGCTCTGTATGTTGCGCTGGTACTGTGATGTAAGCCATTTCATGAAGTTGCTAAGATAACTTTATCTCAGTGTTGTTCCACATCCAGATACGCGTCCTTTTATAGCGCAGTGTTTGTGCCTCCAACTGCGTCATAACAGTCAGGTGACCTGTTGCGGGATTTTTCGAAATTGGATTTTTGTACGTTTTTCTTCAAATTTCAATTGCAGAGGTTTCAACTGTATGTGAAATGATATTTATACAATACTGTATCCAATCTTGCAATGCACATATGTTAATTTTGTCGTGTCATGCCCACTTTAAGTGGAAAGTGATAACGTCAGCAAATTCGGTCAGTTATACTCAGTGGCCTCCCATGTAATTGAGAGCTTTCCAAAAAGAAGTGCTTCTACAACTGTTATCAACACAGGGGCAGAGAGATAATGGATCTCTGTGTTTACATCCATTTGTTAAAGGAACTTATCTAGAAAAATCCAGTTGACGGTTGACGAACTGACGATTATTTCTTATATATTTCCTTATTTCCTAAGAGTTTATTTCCTTGTTTTGACAGTTAATATCATTATCGATTACCATTAAAAGGAAATAGGAGTGCTTATTTTACTGAAGATAACTGTAATTAAACAAACAACTAGAGCAGTAGCCGTGCATTTTCTCAACTCTTAATGTTATGACCTGTCCAGTTTTAAATTATAAGTTCGAACACAATCATGTTCTATACATGGTATGTTCACAAACTCATTTAGGGCTGGAAAGCATGTGTGATACTGTTGACAAAGTAATTATTTTTTGCAGCTGGGCCATGTCAGAGATAAATCTTAGTCAGTTCATCCCCCTTTATAACACTACCCACAGTAAGCGGGGATAGAAATCAGAAACTAGACTTATAGTCCATAAATGTCACCTGTTTGTGCAGGGTAGTCACTTTGGCATAACCAGAGGGAAAAGAGGCTGTCAAATGTCTTACCCCTAACTTTGCTTATACCCCCTTACATGGAGTTGGTGAGCAAAAACATAGAGCATTGGATGAAAATTGTACCACACACTTAAAGTCTAAATGCTGCTTGTACATTTAGGATGCAAACTTTCTTCCAACACTTGCAACTTACACATGGTAGATGAGGAATACTAGTGAAAAATTTGTTTTAGAATAAAATTTGCTGCAATGTATGATGAACTTCAGATTTTAACATACTGGCGACCGACGTATAATATAGGCGAGGTTTGATTTTCTCTGACACTAGCAACAGTTTCAGGTAAATGGAGGGAAATCTGTGCTTTAAAAAGACTTTCTTAAAAGGCTAGACAGTTTGGAATTGCATTCATGTACCTCAACATAAACCATGGTGGACGGAAGTCATGTCAGAGTGTGCCTAGGTCGTCGAGGAGCCCAAGCCAATGTGATACAACAAAGTGTTTTGCCAAAGGGAGTCAGTCCCCTAGCAATACCCCTACATTTGCCTTCAAATAGGGTGGTTTACTCATTACGAATAAAAACCTTCTGCTTTGTTCGCTTCTCTTGCTGCTCAGTCCATATTTCTGCCTACAATAACAACATAAATAGTGCAAATCCTCACATCATTACTACAAGTAATTTAGACATATACACAAGTTCTGTATATGGGGGGCATTAAAGTCTATCTTCAAGAACATAGTTGTTTTCTCTCAATTTGTCCTACGGAAGGTAAGCTAGTAAGCAAGTCGGGTTTGACCATGTCCTTGGATGGATGGGATAGATATAATGTATTGCATGTATGTTATTCTCGATAACGGCTAGTTCTCCCAATAACTGATGTTTCTAGGTCCTAATTTCTATTAGTATGGATTTCCTCAAATCTTATTTTCTGAAAACGAAAGCTAAATCAGCTCACAACAACATCAATAAAACGCATCCTTTGCCCAAAATATGCTAGAACATGAAATAATATTGCATAAACATTTTGGCTTTCTGTACGTCCTGTGGCCCTCCCCACTCTGTCCTACCCCTACCAAGTGGCCCTTGTCGTGGCTTCGAGTTCACTCGCGACGGGGAATTTGGTTACTTTGGTACCCTTCGGGAATTTCCTTGCATCTCCGTCCTAAAGCACAAGACATAAAAATAGTGATAGTTTGGAAGCAGCTTTGAAGCCCGGTAGCCAAGGGAGTGTCATATTCTGCAATAAAATTTGTACGCGCCAATGGATAGTGATGCTCTGTACGTTACTGTTATCCCTCGATAACGATAAAACGCAGGACAGGATTTACGATAAAATAACCGCTCAAATACATACTTAGTAGCACTTTTGTACTGTAAACTGGAAAGGTGTTCACAATTAGGCTGATTGTTCTTGGTTAAAAGGAGCAACCAGGAATGCCAGGACTTTGGCGTATTGACCTTGCTTTCTTTACTCAGTATCGCCTTCTGGCAGACATATTGATTTGAAATGGTACGTTTCTTGAGGCAGAGCCTCTCCAACCTTTGCCGACTTGGAATATGATTTTTAATAAAAGTGTTTGGCTGACTTATGCCCGGTTCCTTACAGTTGGCAGTCCACTTCTGATGACCATCATAAGGGTAGAAATGTATGTTTATTAAAAACTCTCTCCAAAACTAGTGATATACCTCTTGCCTCCAGGGCTGTAGCGTACAGGGGACAAGGGGCAACTGCCCCACCCCGAGTATTCCAAACTAAAAATGACAGTTGACCTACCTGAGAAAAAATACAGAAAGCATAAATATTTCACTGTCCAAATTGTGGTTTCGAGGCCCAGAAAACTTAAGAAATCGTATACAACGGGTCTGCTTTCTCCAAATTTCCCAGAAACGTCCCTGGATGCGTTCTAATCATGTGTGTTTCTCTTGTTGGCGACTAAACCATCTTCCCCCTATAAGATACACCGCTTAAATACACTAGTATATTTACTGGCTAAAGATAAACTAGCCTATGATTAACTTTTATAATTAGATAATCTCAGTGAACTGGCACAGTAACTTTTAATTAACAGGGCATATTAAGCAGTCGACGCAAACTTGTTTTGAAACAACAGCTAAATCTCTTAAATATCCTGCTACTTCACTTCAAGTAGGCACGTCTTTCATGGCATGTTAGAAGGTCATCATATTCAACACCCATTTGTCCATTCACCCATGTCACTTTCTAATGACGGCCCAAAAACAGTTTTGTTGGAATAAATGACCTAGGCACACATGTATACACATCCGTGTACAAAGAGACCATTCCTTACTACATTATTAGAGGACTTTTTGAGCCTAAGGACCCTAACTAAAGTGCAAATGATCCACTCTCACGAGATTGTGGAGTTCAAAAGTCAGGTGACATCTTTTATTATTAATAGCAGCAGAGATGGCACCAGGATTTGCCCGACAGAGGACAAGCTCCCTGACGGGGGGAGGGGCAGTAACCCGAAACTCTGACAATTCAGTGTTTGCCGGGAGGATGACAAACGCAAAATTTGGGGGTTCATTGCAAAAGATTTGGAAATTTGTTGTTATTGGGAAAACAAAAATAGTTTCGTGGTTTAAAAACAATCAAGTCAATCGACGGGGTAAATGATTACCCTGAGAGATTTCATACTTTATCGTACCTTTATAGCCCCATACGAAATAGAAAAAATATTGATGGGGGCATCTTCGACGGGAGGAATGCATGACCCTTTCTGCCCCCACCTGGCGCCACCGCTGGAAAGTTATGCAATTCATTTTCCTTTCGTTTTGTTATGGTAGCATAAAATTCAATGTGACGATTCGATATGTAATGAAATTAAAGATAATTGCAATCGAAAGCAATAGAAGCTATTGCGGTATTTCTTGTGCATGGATTAAAGAACAAGCACGACAATGACTCATTCTGTCAAATAAACCTTAAACAATTCATTTTTGCATTAGATGAATGTTTAATTAATCAGAACGCCCTAATGCATATGCAAGTTAAAAATGGCAAAATTAGAAGGAGTTACACACATTTAAATGAGAAACAGGTAATATTTCAAACGATGAAAATCAGAAATTGACTTTTGAGAAAAATGCATTTTGAATTCTCATTTTATACACCTGCAATAAACTGAAATGCAATTGGCTGAAAATAATTTTCAAGTGTCATATCTCAGTATTTAAATACTATATCGTGTGTAATTTAAGCTTAATGAATGGACTGTTATAATATAAGTTCAAAGGTGTAAAATGATAAAAATGGTAATTTACTATAAATTTGTTTTACCGAAATTTGATGTCGTCATCATATATTGTCCATTAGACCTCATAAGAAACTATTTTTGTTTCAATCAGACACATGTTTTTATCTTTTAGAACATCCTAAAACACACACAAATAGTTAGAAATAGCAAAAGGTATGCATATTCAACTCGAAATATAGAAATTGTATTGTTTGAAAATAAAGCTAAATGAAAGGGCTGTTATGCAATATATTCAAATGTGCAAATGGGAAATGTTCATTTTATATGTGTTCCACCAAATTAATGACGTCATCATATTTCGTCAAATAGGCTACATAAAAATACTTGTTTTGAATTAGTAACATATTTCGGAAGTCAAAACATCCTAATGTACATGCAAGAATAAAAAATGGCAAGATTAAATAAAATTTCTCATATTTATCAGAAAAATAGCTAATGTTTGAAGCTACGAAAAAGACGGAAATTGACTATTGAGAAAAACGCATCTAAATTTCTCATTTCTCATTTTGTACACAAGTCAATGAGAAAAAATATTTTTAAAGTTCTATCACTCGATATTTCAATAATAAATAAATGCTGGATAAAAAGACTGTAATGTATTTTTACTTAAATATGTTGAAACAGAAAGATGTTCATTTCCAATAATTTCAAAAAAATTGATGACGTCATGTTTATTGAGCAATATCTATATTTTTGCAATCCCGGAGAAAAAGCAGACCTCTGGATTCGAAATCCTGAAGGTCTACACTACCAAAATTCATTGGTTTAAAAAGTAGATATCCCGAAGTAAGCTCCCGACCATTTGGCATTGCCTGGAGCTCTGACTAAAGTGATGTTAACGCAAACTTATCAATTTCTTTTTCTTATAGCTTCCACTCACCAATTTTGCAGAGACTGACCATTTAGAAGTGTAAATTTCTATGTATGTGGTTTCGAAAAAATATTACGAATATTTAGCCACGATTTGCAATGGGTGGGAGGCCTGGAAGTGCCATTTCCTGCAATATGCGAAGCACTTTTGGCAAACGATGGTGGCGGTCTACTTCCACTGTGTCACAATCACTTACCCCCCAGCCTCGGCCCATCCAGTTCAAAAGTCTGGTTACGCCACTGGTGCAGGGTCGTGAGTGAGCAAATACCAAATCTCAACTCTCTACATTCTTAGATTATCACTCCAGCGTGCTAGACGAAGGAAATATCTGGTGAAAAACAATGGCCCTTCTGTATGCAATGTCCACACAACCAGCAAGGGGGGCTTTATAATTAAGGAATAAATCGCATTTGGCGGAATATTATTGGTGAATAAACCGTCGAGACTCCAAATTTGGCAAAATAACGGAAGAGGCGAAGCCGAGTCCGTTATTTTGCCAATTTGGAGTCGAGACGGCTTATGAGACAATAATAGTCCGACAACTGTGGTTTATTCCTATTCTACCAGCGAAAAGGGGTGAAAACTTCGTTTTTTTTTCTTTTTTTACGTGAATTTGCCAAATGAAAATTTGTTTCAACCTCAAACGATAGTTAAACCAATCATAATTTCCCTACATTTAACGGCCTCTAGATCTCCACGAGTCTCGAATGTTCTATCGCGAACACAATATGGGGGTCTTACGTAATAGTGACGCATGAGACAACGTAAACATACACATTAGGGTTTGACTGTTTTATGACTCAGACTGTCAATTTTTAACTTATATTGAATCACTGAAACACATTTTATTCAAGTAAGAAATGTTTGTAACATTTTCAAACTAATCGTAATATATAACAATACAGTGAAGTGAGGTCAATTCTTCTATAAAAGCAAATTTTAGTTGATCTTTTGTAACAATAATAAAAGCAGAATTAAGTAAAATATAGGGAGAAAATTAGCGATCTTGTCGAGGTCGCAGGAGCTTGCAAGGAATCGCAAGACCTCGCAAGCCGTTGGTCGCTAAGTGGGCAGCCGGCTTAACGTTAGGCGGAAGGTCAAGTTTAGGTCAAAGTTAATAGTGCACAGTGTACGCTAGGTGCTTTAAAACACACATGTCAAAATTTGATGTTAATTGTTACGTACGTAGGCGCAGACAAACTTTACGTACATACGTCTACCATACATACTTTGCAGGCGCATTACAGCATAAGACGTTCCCAGGCGCTGTCAAGGCTAAACATTGGGGTAACTGAGCCTACGGACTGAAAGGGAAGTGTACAAAATTTACTGTTTTAAAATATTAACATTACCGGATGCGTTGAAATGGTAGCCCTGAAAAACAGCTTCAAGGGAAGAGTTCTGGGATTTTTCAACTGACACGGTTGCTACTTCATTGTAACCGACGTTAGCGTTACAGTTAGGCTTAGGACTATGAACGATAGGCAGCCTAGGCTCTGTGATGGCAGAACTATTAATGGTAGGCGAACTACTAGGGAAAAAATTACTTGCATTTGCAATAGATGTAACGTTAGGCTTAGGCTTGTCGTAACGTTGTCGTGAAATGGACTCAGAAAGTTCTCGTTTTTGATTGCAGCTTAGTCTGTTAGTGTAAGATCTCACGCAACTCTCATTTTTGTGACCCGTTACAGCCATTATCTGGTGTGTTGAGTGACCAGCAGCCTCCAAATTGTACACGTACCGTGGCTCTCAGGTATGTACACCTGGGAAAGCTTCCTTATTCTAGAAATTTCTTTCATAATCCTTTGCAGTTTCTTCTCACCTAGGAAAACATTGACATACCATGGGGCATGGTCGTCATCAGGTTTGGTCAAAAGAGATAGCTGATAAAATGCATCATTTCGTGGCCGATTGAGCTTCTGTATGTAGGCTACAGCTTATAAGCAAAAATCGGGCAATATTCTGGATCATCCGTAGTACTGTACATTCTCGATTGGTTGTGCTCACCGTCAGCTATGGATCCTGGGTGGTTCTTTTCCTTTTCATTTACGCTAATTTCAACGAATTCTAGGCCCACATCGTCTGTGCCAATTCTGAACGATTCACGTTTAGCCTTCGCTGACCTTCCAGCCCTCTTCTTCCAAAATGCAGTGTGATATTAAACCAAACTTTCCTAAGGGGGCTCTCTGGGGTATCATTGGTCAGTCTTTGACTGATAAAGCTGTTTTAGGTCCCTTTCAGAAATGGGACTGTGATCTCTCCCCTCCTTTTCATCATCTTGATTAGCCCTACAAACATATTATTGGATTTCTTAAACTCCTTGTCTCCTATGATATTCAGTTTTCGGTTGTGAGGTGCACTTGTGAGGTGTCGATAGACAGTAGACCTTATGCCAGCCATTGCTGATTTGCTGTACATTTTACCAGATCTTGATCTTACTTCACAGTAAAACTTTCTCAGAATATCCTCAAGCTGATCAGGGGGTAGGGTTTCAAACGATGGGTCAATTTTGCGCTCTGGAAGCCAGTTTGCAAAAGGATAAAATGGTGTTTTATTGGGAGGCTTATCTTACGTTAAACATCGTTGGCTATACTGTAGTACTGATTTAAAAAACATTAGACTCAGCTTTAAATTACTGCATTCATTATTCTATAAAGTAATGGATTTGGCCTCACTTTGTCCACTGTAGCCTATTTAAGCAATAAATCGCATTTGGCGGGCTATTATTGGTGAATAAACCGTCATGACTCCAAATTTGGCAAAATAACGGACGAGGGGAAGCTGAGTCTGTTATTTGAAAAATTTGGAGTCAAGACGGTTTATGAGACAATAATAGTCCGACAAATGTGGTTTATTCCTATTCTTCCACCGAAAATGGGTAAAAGACTACGTTTTTATCAGTTTTTACGTTCACTGACCGTGTGTTGTGGAATAGCAGGTGAGTGTTTAACCAATCAGAATGCAGGATTCTCAATAACGGATGGCAAGAGGTGATAAAATAGATATTTCGTGCCCAGTGGTACTTAAAAGTCCATCGAACATTACACACTATAGTTTGTTGTGAGAACAATGTATCTTCATTCTAACTGCCCAGAGGCACTTCTGAGTACCTTTTGCTACTTTAACCATGAACAGCACCCTCTGTTTGATACAATCTCCTCATGATGTGTTTTAATGTGGTTCACAACCACACAAAGATTCCAATCAACCTTATCAGAAAAATTCTTCAATCAAGACCACTTTCATAGCAAGGTTTGCTCTTCCTTATTTTTTCACTTTATTCATAAGTTCTCATTAATAATGAAATCAGTGTTATTTACGCACTTCGGGGATGAAATATGGCTTTCGTTGTAGCTGGTACTTTATAGTACCTCTGGGCATTTGATGAAAATGTTAGTCATGCCTACAGTACAGTAGCTGTCATATACCGGCTGTGCGAAACTGTATGAAATTGTTGCTTGGCCTTACTCATCTTGATCTAGACTAGCTTTTTTAATTAAGGGATGGATATAACTGTGAAGACAAGAATATCATTCTGCAGTTTTGCTTACTGTACTCTCTAGTTACAGTAGTACTGAGGACATTTATATTCATTCACAGGCATAATTCATAATTATTAATAGATGAAGATTTGGCAGTGCAACTTTTGATGGGTATGGCCGAGAGTATTCCGAATTATGGGCCAGGTTATGTAACACCTTTAGAGTCAGAGGCAGAAGACGAGCCTGAAGTGAATGAAGAGTTAGTCAATGCAGAACTATTACAAGAAATACTACCTTCGACTACTTGATGGTGATCTTTAGAACGAGGACTTAGCCCTGAATGCTGTGCGTACTCCACTTGGAAAAGACAGAGAAAGCGACGAAGATGATGCACCCCTGAGTTCATTGTGTCGCTAACGAACAAATGAAGAGGAGCCCGGCTCTGGGAGAAACGGGAGAAACTAAACAGTGTCCCTGACTTTAAAATAAGAGAAGGTCCAAAGGTTGATGAGTTTCAAGGCTGCCGACGCAGTACACCTGCATATAATGTTTTTGAAATTCTTTGACATTAACACCCGGGAGAAAATAGTGTATGAGACCAACTTATATGCTGTCCAGCAGGATAGACAGTTTTAACCGCTGACTGAGTGCGAGTTGTACGGATTTGTTGGCATCAATTTTTGATGGGTTACCATGAAATTACTGTTTCTGTGACCCTGTCATGGGTGTGCCTATGTTGCTGCGGCTATGTCGTGTAACCCCGCTGCTAGCACCAAGTCCAATTTGCATGTGAATAATAACTTTGAGTTTGACATGCTTGAAGACAACACAGACAGACTGTACAAATTTCGACCACTCATTGACGGGATGACTGGTCAATTTGCCTTACTGTACGACATGAAGAGAAACCAAAGCATCGACAAGAGCATGATTCTCTTCAAAGGTTCCTTCTCACTAAAACCGTCACCTGACGAATCCCATCAAGAGTAATTATAAACTTTGGTGCCGAGCAGACACAAATCAAAGCAGGATAAGACAGGCCATCAAGCAATAAGGTAGTACAATCTAGGAGAAAAGGTGGTGATGAATATGTCCACTTTTCTCATTGGCAAGAGCTACTTCTTGTTATTGAAAACTACTTGTTTTCTGTTTACTTGATGGAGGAGCTCAAGAAGAACGACATATCCCTGCCTGTTGTACGAAAGACAGAAAAGGAAGCACTTGCTGTAACTTAGGGAGGACAAAAGCCTACAAAAGAGGGGGTCTTTGACTTCAAAGTTAGTGACAATAGCATCACTATTTATAAGTGGAAAGAAAATAACATTGTGTATATGATCTCTAATTATCATGGAAGTGAGGAATCTAAAGAAACATGCACGCAGAAGGATGATACAAAGCTGGAGGTCACCAACCCTGTATCTGTAGCTGATTATGATAAAAACATGGGTGGGCTGATAAGGCTGACATGTTGCGCATTTTGTATGCAGTCAACAGAAAGTCAATGATGTGGTAGCATATTTTATTTCGGGGCATCCTTGATATTGTTTTTTTCAGTGCGTACATTGCATATACAGAGTTGCATGGCAAACTCCCTTTGCTTGAATTCAGAAGGAGTATGTCTAGATGCCCCCATCACTCTAGCCAATTAACCACCAGCAGCAAAGAGAGGTAGACCCTCTTTGACACCAGCAGGTCCTTCTCAACTACCCCTACACTTGCCACAGCCTCTAAATACTGGGGGCATGGAAGCTAGTGTGCCAGATGATGTAAGGTTTCAGAACATTGGAGTTCATTGGCCGGAATACTCTGAAAACCGTGGTGGTTGTGAAGTCTGTTCAATGAACATAATTCAGTCAATATCACACTGCAAACTTTCTGCTTGCAATATCTTTCTGTTCTGTAATGAGAGGAGAACTGTTACAAAGCATACCATATATCTTAGACTCTGAAACCATGCTCAGTAATGCTGTACGATACATTGATGTTGTGGTACTGCTAAGTCAGGATTTAACGTCATTGCCCATGTGACCAGAGGTACTCCTGCAGTACCAACTCGAATAATTAATGTCAGTCACGAAATAACGTGCACTTTTCAGCTTTTTTTTTTTTGTCATTTTGTTGTTTTTGATACGTTTTCTGGAGAGGGAAAATGTTTCAAAGAAATTCTTCCCAGAAAAGTTATGTTGGACATAAAAGGGTTAGATAATTAAAATTGCTAACGGGCTAGTAAGAGTACAGAAGCTGTCTGGGAGCTCTGCCATCTTGGTGGATTAGTTGTGTACACAGTGAAAACTGGCTACTACAGGAAATACAAATAATGCCTAGGAATAACCAGGGAGGTGCTGTAATATGATAAATAGCAGCTCCCTGGAATAACAGTCAAAGCAATGTGAAGCCCTCATACTAAAGGCTAAGATTTCGTTATATCGTCCTAAATAAGTATTGCACAAATCTATCAGTTTTTTTGTCCTTTAAAGTGTTTGGAATTTTTGAGCTTTTATCCTGAAGAGTGAGGTTCTCACGAAACAAGCTTGCAGATATGGCATTTTAACTTTTAGCTTAACTTTTAGCATTTTATAGTACTATAGCTTTCTTACTCTAATTAAATCTCACAGTTTAACCCTGAGTTCATGATAGGAAACTGTCTTCTTGTTTGATATGAGTGTCATATACACAGTAGATTGAATCAAGATTGTTTTCAACCATTGACGTAAATCCTAGTCTCTTCAAGTTGCATTTCATAGGGCAATGGGTGAAGTTTCTTGGCAGGAAGTTGAACCTTAGCATGCAACTTCTCCTTGCAGTAACTTTATTTACATGAAGCATGTCACTTAATCCTTAGCCTGTCCTTAACATATTGCTTAAGAATTTCAGTGTTGTTGACGAATTCAAAAGAAAAAGAAGTAAAATCAATCAAAGGGTCTTGCCTAACTACTGAGTACGTGACTTTCTCAATGCGTAGGCGGCAGTTTAATAATCAGCTGTTGATAATCAGACGCATGTCGACTTCAGAAATTAATGAATAAACTTTGCAGGGTGTCACGTTCATCTCTGTAGGAATGTCCAAGACGTTAGTAATGGGCGGGGCATTTTGCCCCCCCCCCCCGAGGACTTACGTGTATTGTTCCCATTGCAACCACACTGACTGGACTCGCAATACCAACATCCGTAAACTTTCTCAAGAATACTTGGTCGATCTACGTAAAAACTATACGCACGGTTAACCATTCACATATACAATCACAGCAACACCCAATTATCTAGATCTCTAAAGGCGACATCCTTTGGAAGTGTGTTACCTTTGAGTGGATATAATGTTGAAGAAATGCATTTTCCACTTCCCTATTACATGTTATCCACATCTCTGACGGCGATATCCATGGAAAGTGTGAATGTGTGCTAATAGGGTGGTGTACAACAAACACAAATCAAAAATATGCAGCGAAACATCGACTAAAGCAAGTCTGATTACCAACAAGTTCCGACGAACACAGTCACTGGAGTTTTAGTGTGTGATTTCCCTCCCTTAAAACCCACTCAATAAAGAAGTCCGATTAACTTACTGTGTGAAAGTGAGATAAGAAGGCCATTGAACGACGTTACAGTTCAAAACTCATCATGCATGATTTCATGTTCAGGATTGGGTGCAAGCTTCGAATGACAGTATGAATATTCATATATGGAAACCAATCAGTGGTTTGGGAGATAACTTCACACCTCATGAAGAGAGTGAAATTGGACGATTTCCATCATTGTTCGCATGTGTAAGAGTATTTACTACCAAATTCTTATAATTTTGTTTTGTAATGTGTCACACTTTAGTCTCCAGATGTACACATTATGCATGATATCATGTCACTAGGCTAGGGTTAGGGTGGAGACATGAAATAAGGTTAGGGTTAGATGTCTCGAGACATCACATCATAGATGATATCATGCTGTGGATTGGGCGGTTTGTACGTAGAGAAACGTACGTATTTAGCACCTGATGTGAAGGTAACGGATCACTCAAAACTTGCACAAATCAGAACCACGTATTTAGACGCTGGAACAGATTAGTTGAAAGCACCCTCATAAGAACGTGTGAAAAATAATGATGAAGCTTAAAGCCATACACTCGTCACCACAAAGTATATTTCTAGTGTGGGGGTATCAAAATTCTCAGTTGGTGACTGCTCTTTGATTGACAGCAAAGTCTGAAAATTCATAAGATGCAGAAGAGCTCATACGCCACACAACAATGCAGGGAGAGTGCTTGGATTGCTCATTATAGTCTTGTATGCTCACTAGGACATGGCCTTGAGGTAAAAATAGATTTGTACAGCTGCACAGGGAGTGAGCTTTATACAATTGTGGGAGGAGCTGCTAGTTACATATTTGGAAAAAACTAGAACTGTGAGGGATGATGAGATTTGCCCTTAAAGTCTCAACAAAGAGTATGTAAAGGATTGCGCCAGAGTCCCCTAAACCGAGTCCGAATCTGTTCCGATTCCGCCTGCCCCAAACTCAAGCCCAACCTGATCCTAGTTTAATTGAAAATAAAGCATTTTATGCGATTGATTTTAAAACTCTCTAACAGAAAGAGTCATATTTAATTAGTTAATTAATAAATTCACGGTTATTTTCTTAGTCTTGACTCACACAGTTCCTGTATTTATTATACTAATCTTTTAGCAATTATAATATATATTTTACAACCCTCCTTGCTGGTTGTGTGGACACTGTATACAAAAGGGTCATTGTTCTTCACCAGTTTTTCCTTGGTCTAGCTGGAAATGAAACGCAAAACTTATGTAGACGCTCGATCCCTACGTACAAATAATTTGTGAATCGCATTGCTAAATGCGTACCTGTACTGCACGGCGAAGGTGGTTCCGCCCTCTAAACACCCTGTATACGGTAGCCTCTGTTGAGTCTTACCGGTGGAAGTTCAACTCCCTCTGTAAACACTGGCTGTTACCTCCCCAGTTTTATACTCCCCCTGGTATTGGCATATGCCGACGCTGATGCGTGGCGGCTCTGTAAATACGAGGGTGGCGCCTAGCCTCAATCGTACAGTCGCAGGTGGATAAAGGAGGAATAACAAATGGGAAAAGCCTTGACAAAGGCTGTATGTGTACAGCGAAAAAGGGTTCGCCGGTTATAGACCCTTTCGTACCCAAAGAGCGTGTTGCATCACGCAGATCAGTGACTTTAGAAGCTGTCCTAGTCCGTACACCCATGCATCCTAATTTTCCTGATGAGCCCAACCTACCAAATCAAAAGCAATTAGCAGAGACTCAGCTCATACTCTTTCATGTCACTGCTAGACCTCCCACTCTCTCGTCCGCCTGCTTCCATGCATAGCTTTGTAACCCCGGAAGAAATAAAATCACGTGCAAATAACACATAGGCTACACTGCCCATAAAGAGAATGTGAAGTCTGGCGTTTCGCTCTGTCACGATAATATCGTTTCCGATCCTTGTGATAAAAGATGAACAAGTTGTTTCCCGAGACTTATGTTATATCTTAGTAAGGTCTGGGGCGGTAAATTCTAATCTAATAACTCCTCCTATTAGTTACCGAAATTTAGTTCACTCTAATTTTTTTCACTAAACTACATCAAATTAGAAGTTTGCCGAAAAGTATGTTATACCTGTTTATATAATAGAAGTCGATTGCAAGCATGAACTCATGAAGCAAAAAGTTTTTGACAACAAAACTTTCAGAATTTTTACCCTTTGATATGTCTGTTGTTCTTTTGGGCCTAACGCGTTTCAAATGCTACAAGTCATTCATCAATTGAAAGATGGTCGATTTTGCTTATATTTGCTCTCATTCTCTTACTACCGTCAGTGCTCATTGTAGCTCCTCCCATAACTGTTCAAATCTCCTTCTGCATACCCCAAACCTATTTTATTGCTTAAGGTCATGTCCTTGTCGGCATAGAAGGCTGTGATGTGTAATCCAAACATTCTCTCAATTGTGTGGAACACTGCCACTCACCACATTTGAACACGAGTTTTTCTCAAGGCTTACTGATGGAAAGAGTTGACGCTACGCACGACCCCAATTAATAGATTCAGGAAAAATCCTACGCAAAATGTTGTAAAACCCTCCAAGAGAGCTTAACCCACTCGAAAGCAAGAACAAAATCCGTGTGTGTGGGAGGATTTTACAGCAAAATGCGTAGTGTAACGCTCTAGCGATTAGAAAATGCATGCCAACCCAATATGAAAGACAAAGAGTCAAGTCAATTCTTTTAAATTAAATCACTGTTTCAATCAATCTGATCTCTCTGCTTGTGGGCTACAACAATTTACAGCATCATTCACACTGCTTGTGTTACATCTTACTCCTTTAATCTTAGACTGAGTAACTTATAGGTTTATAATACATTTACTCTTAGGATAGGCTACTACAATTAACTACCTTAATCAGGGGCCCTTGACTTACTAGTATAAACTTAAGCCTAGGTCTCAGTGCACGGTAATTGTAACTTGTCTGGTGGACACGAACCGGAGTAAGGCTTGATGAAGGTTGGATAATGTTGGGTCGAAAAGGTTTGAAAGTACCACGCGAACACCGGACTAGTCTATGTATGACTATGAAGTTGATACGATAGCTGAAGTTAAGCGGTCGGAATCAGTTTTCGTAGATAGGATTAACAGTAAGGCTGATCAGCGATACGTTGTGCTTGCGATAGAATTGGAACAATAATACGGATAGGCTGTACGATGAAGATCCTACGTAGGCTAGGCGGGTAAATTTATGTCCCAGCTACTAACATGGTGTGTGCTGTATCGCTAAACACATACTGGGATGCGTAAATGACATAGCCCTGGGAGACAGTCAGGCAATTGCCTAATTAATACTCACAAGATAATACTTTGTGGGCTGATGAGTAATGGAACAGTGTCACGAAGGGGATACGACATCATGAGACGAGGTGGTCCCCACTTTCGTTGGAATTTTTGGCAGAATTTTCTGGAAAACTTTTACAGTCTGACTGCTGCCACATTTTGATCTCTGGATCTTAGAATCTTAGTGCGTTCGAGTTAATTTGCGTGGCTCTATATAGATTAGCTGTACACTAATACTAACAGCATGTCCATCCACTGAAGTAAGCGGAGCTGTCCACAGCCGCATTGGTAACGTGATAGGCCGTTCCAGAAACTTCTCTCAGAAAATCTACATTGGCCCGAAACATCCATAAAAAAACAAAATTCACAAGCCTCAATACTCTGTAATGGACAATTCTACAACAGTAGCTACTTTTCAATTTCGAGGCCAAGCACTATTTGCGACATGTTATTGTTTATAATTTCCCACATTGCAAGAGTCAAACGACCCTTTGGTTTTGACCAAATGTTTTGGATGAGAAGGAAAGACCACCACAAGGTTCCAAAGACTATTGCAAGCATAGCTGGATTACGGGGGAGGGATGCACTTGCTCCCTCCACTTTCCCAGACCTTAAAAAATATAACAAAAAAGAAACGAAAAGAAATATAACAAGAGAAATTATGAGGAATTTTTTATATGATGGTAAAGCTTGAAATGTTAAATAAAGGAAAAGATTAGTATCAAATGCCATTAAAATGCCAGATTTTTTTTTCTCTGCGCGCATTGAAAATTAACCAGTACAATGGCGGGAGCTCAAAGGGAGTGAGGCAAGGGACAATGTTGAAAATGTATTTGGTTGCTTAATTAAAGTTTCCTTCAAAGCATTGTGGTCGGCTCCCCTCCTCCCCGCCACACTTATGTCAAGGCTTAGGCCAAGGCGGTTTTCAATAAATTATTTGGTGTGCTTGCGTGAACTTAAGATAAACTAACAAATAGGTGTCACATTGACAGGTTAGGACTGCTGTCCGTAGAACACTTTGGTGGAACTGCATCTTTATAACATCTTGTATAGGAAAGCTTGAGTAAACTGCTATTTACTTAACCCTTTCAACCACTTTCGCAGTTCACTTTCCCCCTACAACTACTACCATTCTCATCAAGTTGAATGAAGGTTACCATCTTAAAATTGCAATCACACATCAAGAAAATATTTCGAATTTTACTCGTAGGACGCAGGGTATTTCTCTAGACATGGTCCAGAATAACTGGAAAACCATTAAATTTTACGAAAATTTCTCTTGGAGGATCCGCCTTCAGCGCTCACTGTCATACCTTACGAAGATGCAGTCTCTAATAAAAGTTGCCTGTCTGTCATTTTTTTACTGTGGACACCCATGGTTATGTCTCTGTAAGAATTTACCCATAACAACATTTCATTCATTTGGAAAGTATCATATATCTATAATTCTACCACCTCTAGCCATCCGTTATTGAGAATCCTGCATTCTGATTGGTTAATCACTGACCTGTTATTCTGC
>WURT03658706.1:4197-18381 GCA_009936505.3 Holothuria glaberrima
GATATGCAAATTAGAAAGCATAAAAAATCTATAAATATTTCCAAAAACGTCATCTAGCAGTCATGTCATTTAAACAAATGTCATAAAATCTGGACTTAAATTTCAGAAAATTGTTTGAAGGGAGGCTCACTGAATCACTTAATCTGCAGTTGCTTGGTTTTGGTGGTGTCAAACTTTTTTCACTGAATGACAAGTAGACAGTCTTTGCAGTCCTCACAAATTGCATTTTGCAGATGTATGTCGAAAGGAAGAGGATTTTTTGCTTGTTTTGTCAATGCAAATTTGTAAATCTTACTCTAGGCTTCTTTCATGGCTTCAGATTTGACAGCTATTTACAGCATATTTTCAGTCCAAAGCACAAGGTACATGAGATGAATAAGAAAGTTGATATTTTGTATGCTCAGTTGACGCCTCTTGGCCTTCAGTGGGGATCTAAACCTCCCATTTTCTCGTACGCATTCATGACATAACCCCGTTTTCTGTATTTACTTTACTTCGATCGTATAGAACCTTATGTTTGAATAATTAGTGCGAGTTTGAGAGTTCTACTCGAGAGAGGATAAGTGTTGAGTTGGTGTGACATACATACAACATCCCATCGTACCATAGTTTCCCATGTCTCAGCCTCTCAAGAACTAAAAGGCTTCTTTTTTGTAAGAATGTAATGGTATGTTAAGCATCGATGGGGAGGTCTGCTTTAAATTCATTCTTTGCAGGTGATGAGAACTAGAAAGGCTTAATGTGTATTGAACCAAATATGCTGCAGCTTTGAAAGCAATTATTTATAAATTTGACTGCTTGTTTATATGTCAACTGGTTCGCAGAGTGGTAAGAATATCTTTAGCTGGGATGGAAGATCTGGGTTTAAATCTTGGGTGAAATCATACCAAAGAATAAAAAAAAGAGAACCTGTTGCCATTTTGTGTAAGAGCTAGGAACAGGATAACTGTACATTGTAAATGTTAAACTGCAAGTGGTTGTTTGGCAGCCTGATGGTATGACTCCTAGCTGAGGGCCTTAGATGGGTTCTTAGAATGACCAAATGGTGAAATAGTTTATATAGAGCACCTTGAGTACTCATGGAGTAAATAGGTGTATGTTGTAAGTAATCAGTATTGTTACCTTTATTAAACAGTACGTATTAAAGATAAATAATTCATTATCTACATTACCTCTCCTAACCACTTGTTTCTATGTTACCCTTACTTACGCACAATATGTAACTGCTATTCTATTTAACTGCTACTGCTATTGGACAGGCCATACATTGTGGAATGATCACTGGCATTGAATCCTTATCTAGATGGCGCTCTATCCATATCTTCAACTGTCTATTCCCACTTGCCCTTGTTTCATTGCCAGTGGAGTGGTTATCTTTGTATTAATTCTCACTTTTGTGCTTGCCGGTCTTCTCCTTGCCTTAATATGTGTTGTTGTTGCAGGCTTGTTCTCAGGGTTTTCATTTTGTGTTCCTGGGCTCCTCCCCACTTCCGGGGTGGTCTGGTTCCTTAGAATCTGGTATGATTAACCTTCGTCATTCCCTTGTAGGTTGGAACTTTGGGTTCTGGCAGTTCAGAGTCTGGTGTCAGGGGATTGTGTTGTATTTTTCCCACAATTAATAGTGCAATGGAAAAAAAATCATCTAGTGTAGATGATGATATTAATGGAAGGAATAGAGCTAAAAGCTCTGTTGATGCAGTTGATGCAGTTTTGTTGGGAACTTTTGAGCAAAGAGTAACATGTAATTAATTGCTTAATAGGCATGTACTTACTGAGATACAGTCCAATAATTTTGTCCTTATGTTTTTTACTCTGTCAGTTTGTATAGTCTCTTGCTAATTGTTCATTTTTCTGGGACTGATTGTGTTTAGACTGATGGAGAAGAAATTTGAGCTCCATGAAAGCAACACCAACGAGTACTTGGGATATCTGTTGATAGATTTCAAACTTGTTTCTGTCTCCGAAGATGAGCTTCAAAATGTAAGTATTAAAAGAGTGTTGAAACTGCAGTTCAGGCTGTGTAGAGGCATCTATGTAGAGATCTGAGCTTAAGTGTACTATGGGTAACTGCAAATTAAAAAAGTGAGCAAATGTGGGAAAACTGGGTTTTCACACTTTGTACAGGACTTTGAAAATGGTAATACAACTATGGCTGTTACAGGGAATCACAGGGAGTGCAGGGAATCACAGGGAGTGCATTTTGAAGTATGAAAGTATAGGCTAGGCTGGGGTTGTGTACATTTCACTGGTAGTCTATTTGGTTCCTCCCTTCTTCCTACGTTTTTTATTATGACTTCATATTCAATGTAATGCTGGATATCATTATAATGCAAATGAGTGGAACCTGAGTGTCAGTTGGATAAGGTGTTGGAATTTTTTTTTATCAAGAAGTGATGACATTTTAACAGATATTACAACAATTATAAAGAACATGAAAATTAGTAACTCATTGAGCTGCATAAGATGTAAAGTAATGGACTGTCGTGAATTCTTTTGATTGAATCTTGATGCAATTTAGATTTGTTCTCATGTGAAATATTTTATTCAGATATCTTCCAGAAGAAAACAGCAAAGTACGGCCAAAAGAGCAAGTATCCGAGCATCAAATTCCAAGAGTCAGCTATGGACAAGTGTGGTAACCATTGCCCTACTTGAAGGCAAAAATCTCATACCCATGGATGACAATGGCCTCAGTGACCCCTATGTAAAGTTTAAATTAGGTGGAGAAAAATTCAAGAGTAAGGTAAGGAAATGCTACTCATTAGTTTTTGAATAGGGGGATGGGGCGGGGATGGGATCGCTTGAATCACTCACACATTACCTTTTGCAAGGGATGGTTACTTTATATACAAGTGTCATCAGGGACTTTGACTGTCACACACTCCATTGTGTGGTGTCATTGGATAACATGAAGCCAAAGACATTTTACCTGCGAGTTCACTCATCTTTGGAGTTTTGCTGTATTGGTCACATGGAATTTTGTTACATTTCAGCAAGCCTTTAAAGATTAGTACTGAAATGGTCCATAGATCTAGGGAAGCCATTAAATTTGGCTCCATTATTTCTGTTACCCAGCAAAATGGAACAAGATATATAATATACTAGTGTTATCAGTGCTTTACACCATTAATATAGTTGATATGAGATGAATGTCAGAAATATTGTTAAGGTGCAGATGTAGGTCAAGCCAAGATTTGGGGTGTAGTCATGAAAGGGGCAACTTAGTTTCTTTAGTACTTGTCCGTATCATTTTATGGTACCCAAGGGTATAAACAGTGTATGATGGGTAGATGGACAAAATCCCCTTCCCTTCTCTTTAGTCATATCACAAGCAATGGTCGTAGTGTAGTTTACAAAAGGTAACAGTCATAGTGTAATTTATAAAAGGCAAAATCTGATATCTCCTGTTGCCTTCATATCACCTCAGTAATTAATTTACCCATGCTTTAAACTTTTGCAGTTGAAATGCCCTCTTCTCAATATCTCATTGTTTGCCTCTATGTTGCAGGTGGAAAGTAAAACACTAACCCCAAAGTGGATGGAACAGTTTGATTTGAAGATCTATGAAGACCAAAGTCAGATTCTGGAGATTTCAGTTTGGGACAAAGATGTCGGCAAAGATGACATCATGGGCAGGTGAAGAATTTTTTCCACCAATCAGTATATCTGTTACCATGATTTACTTATGTTGATGTCATAAATTAAAGTTGGGGGGGGGGACACTGGAACCAAAGGAAAAGACTGGTATTTCTCACAACTAAAATCTCATTTTCATGTACTCAAGGAAGAGTACAAATAGGTTAATTTTGAGACAAGGGCATGTGGAATTCTACATTTTCCTACGAATTTTCATTCAGCACTGATTTATTCAAGGAACCAAACGTATGTGTCAGATGTGGAAACAAAATGTTAGAAGGTTGAATGGTCAGTCAATTTTGTGTTCATTTGATGCTGTAGCTCCCTGGGAGGGGGAGGGGGTCAGGTTTTCACCTGCTGTAGGTATGGCCTGCAGGGCTTTGAAATACATGGTCTGTGATCCTGTAGAGATGATGTGCTTCATTCAATGGCTGTAACAATAGCTGACAGTAACGCTCCTTGGCACATAGCCATGTTGTAGGCAGCTGTCATTGTGCAGAAAGATAAGCCACGCCTTTAGAGATGGAATTAATACCAGTGCCATCCCTCAGGAAAAGATCTTCTGGGAACTTTTCTGAAAAATTATGACTAAATTTGCCCGTTGCAAATGTACTCATTAAATCACATTACTCTGTGTTGATTAGACTATCACTTTTAAATTGATACTGTCATTCTTACATTATTATGTACTGAATTGATGGTTTTTTGTTGTGTGTTTTATGTGCTCTTTAGCATGCTTCTAAATGATGTAATAGTTGGTTATCAATATACTGGCATTGCAACTCATTAATGTTCATTACAATAGGTATGAATCGGACCACAAGTCATTGTAGAAAGTGCTGTCAAGTTGTGACTCCTTTCATAGTTTATTACATATTCAAGTATCAAGCAGCAGTTGCTAATAGATTGTAATTAGAGTATAGAATATTGGCCAAGGCTTATCAAATATAGATGATTACATTATTATGTGTATACAGTGGAAAACTAAATACATCTATAATATTGTTGGTGAATATTAATGAAACTTGTAGTAAGTTCCTTATAGAACATTGTGCATCTTTTACTTAGAATTTAATGATCTTATCAAATGTGGTGAACACTTTTTTCATGTCTTTTTTTTTTTTTTTTGGGAAAATGTCTTTGCAGAGGGGAAGTTGATCTGTCTACTCTAGAACCAGAGAGGACACATTTCTTAGAGGTTGAGCTGGAAGATAATGCAGGTGTGGTGGAGCTTCTCTTGACTATTACCGGCACATCTGGTGAAGAGAGCATCTCTGACCTGGGGTCATTTGTGGAAGATCCTAACAGGGAGAGGGAGCTGATTAAGAGATATGTAAGTCTGTAATTTATTTCAGAGGAACACTTTATGGACACTTCTTGAATTCAGCTTTGGATTAAGGAAGCCTTTCTTCACATGGCAGTAGGTTCTGGGGTAGGGATGGGGTGGGGATCTTTATCTGGCCCCCCAAGGTTTGAAAGGGAGTAAATTGTGGGAAAGATCAAAGTGTAGGAGGCATGTGTTAGAATCCAATATTTCGACACATCTGAACCTACATGCATAAATATGAACAAAACTGCAGAACTATTTACTTAAGTTGATTTACTAAGAAAAACCCCTCAATTTTGAAAGTATTTACACCTACATTCTATTTCGGCATACCAAATATCATGGATGATGAACTTGAGAGAATTCTCAATCGCTTTTGAACTAAAGCTACAAGTACAGGCCAACTTGTCATATCAATTTCCGTGCCTGCTACCAGAAGCCCTTGAGCATCAGCATGTAGGGGATGAGAGTCTAATCCTAGTCTTAAGTCATGTTTCCTAAACTGGAAGATATAATGGAATGGGAGCTGGGATGTATATAGTGATGGGTGTCTATTCTATGTCAGTGCCCAGTAGTTGTACTGAATAGACTCTAGCTTCTCAAGTTGTAGCCTACAGGCCATTTGTTGCAAGCAGAGCTCATTAAAATGGTTCCTTTAATGATTCCAGGAGCCCCAAATTTTTTTGTAAGAAAACAAACCATTAAAATAGATCCTGGCTACTACAATTATTATAAAATAGTTTCTCAACTAAAAGAGGCCCTTGACCAAAAACACTTGTGAACCTTTGGAATGGACCTCTGAGGAGCCCTGAGGTAACTTAGCATATTAACATGATATGGAGAAAAGAACATCAAAAGTGACTCAGACAATATACTTTATGTAAAGTGAGTGATTAAGATTTTTTGCAAGAGGTGCAGAGCCCTTTAATGTACTCCCACCCCACGTCACATCACCCACCCCCATTTTTAACCCCTTTCAGTCATACTGCGTTTTATGAAAACTCAGTCTACTTTGCTCCTCATTACCTCCTATTTACATATGTACCCATTATTGCCTGCAATGACCATTTGTCAAAAAACTAATTTCACCATGGTAACCCCTACCAATAAAGGGTGCCTAGAACCCTAAATCATCCTTATGCATTTGTGCTTTACCATGTTCACACGTTCTAAACTGGTCTGGTGAAAAACTTTGTTGTTTTTCATCTTTTGAATTTTGGATTCCATCAATCCTTCTTCCTAGGCACCGTGAAGATGTTTTTAAGCAAACTCTTAGTTTACTTTGCCCCTCTTTTTCTTCTGTCTAAATATGCAAACTTGGTTGAGAACCCCTTTCCCCACTGTGTTATAAATTCAGCCAGGTACTATCAGGGTTCATAGACTCCCAGACCATGGAGTTTGGACAAGTAGACTAATCTCCTCTGTATAAAGATAAAATCTTGTTTAGTAGAGATTCTCCTCTGGTATGATATGATGCTATTTTATTTCCATAAGGTGTAAGTAATTTGTATTCCAAATAATTTTGCTTCACATCAGCCTAACATCACCAAATGAGGGTTTGTATTGTATGTATGAATTTTTGCTAATGTTTATTATATTGAGATTAAAATTTGGAGAGTACTAATATGATTGTGTTGGGTATTACACCAGGTCATGGCTACAGGCCTGAGGGTTTGGGAGGCCATTGTGTATTCATAGTACATTCCCGGTGGGGCCTACCATCACAAATTATTGAGCATTTGGTTAGCAGTACTCCTAGCCTGAGAACTGAACATGAAAGTCGAGGAGATTTAGTGATTACAATCAAGGCTGTGGAATGGAGGTATCCAAGAAGATGCAAGGGCATAGCAGGAAATTGGGAACATGAAATAGCCACATTGTATGATGGTTCAATTTTCTTCTAGTTGTGACACTGTTTGAAGAAACTAGACATTTTGGATCCCAATGAGGGTTAGATTTAGCCAGAAGAAACACAAACTGCAGAAAAATCTTTATGCAAAAAAAAATTAAGAGACATCTGACTTTTGGGGGCATGATGTAGTACATATATTACTAGACACATTACCTACATGCTCATAAGGCAAGGGAAACTTTCAGAATATTGAAAAAAAAATTTTGCAATCCTTGAAGGCAGGCATTGTACACATATGGGAAGATCATGTGACTTTATGAGTATTCATCTATGACATTATTGACTTCATCACATTTTATTGTCAGTTCAATCTATTTCACTCCTAGTTACCTTCCCTATTACATTATATTGTCAGTTCATTTTAGCTGTTAATAAAAAAGTGATATTGGGTCTTTGTAAGAATGAAACAAAAGTTTACAAGACGAAATGTTCAGATCATACTTAACAATCCCTTGATTTATTTTACAGAGCATCAAGAATTCCTTAAAAGAAATTAAGGATGTGGGATGGCTTCAGGTCAAAGGTCAGTATGATACTCCTGTGTGTCTTGTTTTATATGCTCATGTGTTTTATAATGAGGTCATATGAGAAACTGAAAGCAGAGGTTTTAGTTGACTGTCAGGTTTGATTGCGTTAAAACGGAGGAGACTATAATGCTGTCTTGGATTTGTATTCAAAGTATAAATTCTTACAGTTGTATGTTGTTAGTTACTTTTACATATAAGAAATAAAGAGTTCTGTTCCATTGTTTGTCTACAGTATCTCCATGTTCAATCCTATTGCTTTCCTTATGGAACAAATTCAGCTAACCTGGTCAGTTTCTTCTCTAAAACACAAGTGTTTTTAACATATTCACTCTCTTTCCATGTGTGAATGTACACTCTTGCTTTGTGACAATATTAGCCTACAAACCGTTTCAAAGGTCATTTTCTCTCCATCCTTCCCTTATTTGATAATTCAAATTTATTTGGTAGTAAAAACAACAAAGAAGATGTCTCAAGAAGCTGCCCCAAGGGATAGATTATCATCAGTGTTTTTAAATGTCACCCAGTATGGCACTTTTTTTCTTGAGGTGATGGATCGATTGGCTAGAATAGGATAGAAGCTGCCTTGCTCTCAAATAAAACAAGAATTACATTCACTTAGTTGAGAGCTCATCTGATATTCCAGAGCAGGGTATCTTCATCAATGGTGATGTTTTATAAATGAAGCATATTCATAACCAGCTATTTCCTCTTCATATGTTGTGCAAGTGTTGTTTTTCACACAAATTTGATGGAATTTTTCTTTTTAGAAAAAGGTGTTTAATTTGACTTTACATCCTATTTGTCAATGATGGAATGAAAGTGTGGCACAGATTTTGTAACAACAAGTAACTTTTAGACTTTGGAAATATAGCATTTGCATCCACCGGCAATGACTGTTATGCAGGTGTCACACTGTCTCATTTACACCAGATGGACTCATGATAAAGGAAATGTTCAAATTTGGCTCTGATCTTAAAAATATCGGTACATTTAAGAGGCCATCTTAAGCCATGGTATGACTACTTGTGGAGTTTCTCAGGCTCCTGGAGCAACTTCATGAGTGGTGGTAAAATCTTTGGCATGCCAAAAATTGCTGAAAGACCTTGAGAAGGTTTGGGGCTATCTTTGCCTGAAATTCCAAATTCCATATTCGTGTGTCCATCTTGTGTCAATTTTGGAACAGTCTATTGCCCTCATTGCCCTGTCAACCTAAAACATTGCAAGAAATGGTACAGTGAGTAGTTTGCAAAGGATTGGGGACAGGTGTGTGATGGGTGGGAGGGGGAGGGACAGTAGGGGGGCTAGAAAAGGGTTGAGAAAAGGGGAAAGAATTTAGAATGAAAGGGGATGCAAATGTAAAACAGCCCCTTTTGATTTTATGTTAACCTGTTTGCAAAAAGTTACCCATGGTCTTTACTGTTTGATAGTAGCATATGATTTATTTAGAACATTTAGCTAGGGAAGATGGTCCAAATGTTACTTTAAAGTTCGTTAAAGTGAGACTCCAGTTAAAAAAATGTTATTGTCAGTTTGTAAGGGCACTGTAAAAGAATAGTGGTAGCATGCACATTATAAATCTTCAGTTCTGTTTTTGATTCTATTGCCTCAGTATTGTCTCTTTTCATAAAATCTTTCTCTCTCATTCCACTTAAAGTATGAGTAGGAAAATGAAACACAATTTCTGAGAAGGGCAATCATCATCTTTATGGAAATAATTGCTATAGTTATAACTATTTATCATGCAAGTTGAAAGAGGAGTATTTCCCCCAATATTACTGGAGACATTAAACTCTTATTGCCGTACATAAGTTGCTGTTATAAGCAAATCTCAGGATAGCTTCATACTTCCCCACTCAACCATAAGTCTTAATTGATGAAAATGAACTGCCTAACTTGACTCCATTGTAATTATCTCTCATCATTTCTATGTCCTTTCATGTTAATAAACCGGTTGATGTTGTTTGTCATGTCCATTTAATTGTTATTTCCATCTACTTCTGTTGAAGAGTATGTTATATTATTGAAAAATAATATCCCAGTTGGAAAACAGTCTCACTTTGATGAGAACAGATGGCTGTGAAATTTGGCTCGTAAGGCAAGCAATTGGGAATTTTGATTTATGTACAGATAAGCAGATGTTCTGTCTGATTCATGATATGAAATGTTTATCACAGTAATGTAAACTTAATCATTTTTTCCTGAGTATCGTTTCAATTTCTTTTCCTTGACAGTGATCAAAGCTCAGAACTTGGCCTCAGCAGACATAGGAGGTATGTATGTCTTAGGATTTGTCTCTCTTGATAAGTAATTTAATGGTCTTAAATTAATTGTCAGCATTCACCAAAAATAGTTTGAAAAGAGATGGTTTTTTTCAAAATCAGACAAAAGATGGTTGCAAAGTAATAAAAACAAGTAACATGTTATGAAAAAACATATGTTAATATTGACGTTGTAATATCAAGCTTAGTGTGTTTACATAGAATACAAAGCAAATAATAGAATACAAATGAAACAATAGGAGGTATTGTCTAAAATCAAAGCAATATCAAGTAGTTGGAAAGAAACCAATACCTGTTAATCAACACTTACGTTTATTGTCCATAGTAGCAGAGCTAACTGCAGGCTCCCCCCACAAGCCTCTTGCCCTTACCTTCTTGAAATGTTGGAGCCTCCATGATACCCCCATACAAAGTTTTTGGCTACACCACTAACTGGTCATGTATTTCTGTATGTAACAGAGAGTACTTTCCTGCAGGCTCCCCCACAAGCCTATCGCCCCTACCCCCACCCTTACCACTGGGAATGGGAAGAGTGGAAAATGTAAGTGTATAAGGAGTCCATACTTGAAGCCCTCTCTTGAAATGTTGGAGCCCCCCCCCATAAAAACCCCTATACACAGTTTTTAACTACACAACTGATTGTCCATATATTTCTGTATATGATAGAGAATGCTCTCTCCAAAATGTACCCACCATAAATGAGCATGTTGGTAAACAGTTTTAATTTTCTTTTCATTGTCTGCCACCAAAACGGAAATCCACGTGCACTAAAAAGTTTTATCTGTAGGCTTTGCCTTTTGCATTACATATCACCCACATATGCAGGATTTCTTAATGGGGAGGTGGTGTTCGACTTCAGTTTGGGGGATGGTGGTGTGTGGCTTCAATTTTGACAAATGTTGAGTGTAGCAAATTCCTTTATTTTTACTTCACCTCGGGGAGTTTGTGCTGCTGAAGGACTTGCAGGATACAATTAAGTGTGCATACCATCTATTGGGTATTCTACCACCTCTAGCCATCCGTTATTGAGAATCCTGCATTCTGATTGGTTAATCACTGACCTGTTATTACACAACACACGGTCAGTAACACGAAAAGCTGATAAAATGAAGTTTTTTCACAGATTTTCGGTGGTAGAAAGGAATAAACCACATTTGTCGGACTATTATTGTCTCATAAACCGTCTCGACTCCAAATTTAGCAAAGTAACGGACTCGGCTTCGCCTCGTTCGTTATTTTGCAATTTGGAGTCTTGACGGTTTATTCACCAATAACAGTCCGTCAAATGCGATTTATTCCTTAAATACCTTGCACTGAATGGCCCAAATATGCTGAATATCCAATCGGAAGTAGAACAAATAAAACGCCCCTTCACACACACGCACGCATACACGCACGCACATACACATGCACACACAAACTCGGGTGAAATCGTTGCCTGCTTTTTCCTGGAGTTAATGCTCCGTGTCACTGACTTCCCTATTTTTTACACTGGCTATGAAGAATACCTACGTACCGGTACGTAACTGATTGGAATATTTACAATAATTGTTCGCTATACAGCCATTTCAGTGGCCTCGAAGGTTTGCCTCGGAGTGTACCTGCGGAGGTACAGTCCACTCGATCAGCCATGGAAGTACTACCTCTGAGGTAGTACTCTCATGGATCAGCCATTGCTCAATAATGTTGTTATACTCTCGAGACTCAGTGAGTCAGTGCACGTGGCTACCACTGGTGTAACAAGTGGGTGGACTGGGTGGACAATATCTAGGGTTCAGGGGGCTCCAATCAAAAAGAAAAAAAATCCTCAAAAAATGTTAACTCTGCCTACCGTCTGTCCACCCAGTACAGACCAGAAAGGAACCACAAAGTTATTAAAAAATGCAGAACTGATTTTGAAGAAGCAAGCAAAAATGGGATACGGGATTGGTCCCGGATCTGGTGCATGCAATGTCTCACTCTTACTTCGTAACTCCCCATAGAGATTGGAGGGGTCTGAGGAAAATGGGTTTAAACGTGTTTAAAGGTAATCTTAATAAAAAATGTCATCTCTAAAATAGGTCACCTGTTTTGTAAAGAAATTTGCAAGACCTGCGCGGATTTTATTTTCCATTCTCCCACAGGCTTTGAGAAAGAGATTATCCTAAATAATGCTTTCGTAAAAATTGACGATAAGATTGTTTTCCACCAAGCCCTCTGTGATTAAAAATATCATGGGCATGGTTCATGGGGGACGGGGGACGCGCCCCTCACTTTTTTGGAAGGGGGACATCGCCAGAAATCCCCGTCTTTTTCAAAGATGATGAAAACTAAGACTGTGATTACGAATTGACACTACATATTAAAAGCTAAATTTCGCCTAAATATGGCACCGTTTGCCATAGAGATACCTTCCACTTTCATTTTTTCTTCAAGGGGAGGGGGACACCCCCAGGACAGCGATTCGTAAATGGTGAAAAGTCTAACAATTTACTGTTCACTCACTTCACGAAATGTAGTTCTGATTTACTCCAATGACTGAGTAAAAAATTCACTTAAGGAAGCAAAATGAAGAAAAACTTCCTTAAAAAGCAAAAATTCTTGGTGATATATTCAGTTCAAATTTAGCACCGAATGTAGCACCATTTTGCATCTAGCCCACCTTACTTGAGCAAAAAAATTTCCAAAGGGGAGGAGGACACCCCGGGAGTGGGACACCCCCTCCTCTTAGACCCCTCCCCAGGATAGCGTTATGTTAAAAAAAGAATTTATAGATCTGATGGGTCCTTCAGCACAAATTTAACGTGCCTCACTTTCCATCTACACTTTATTTTGGTATTTTAAAAGCTATTCCGAAAGGGTGGCGACGTTATACGAGTTGTAATCCCTCTACTGTTGTTTGAAGTGAGAATATGTTTATATCTTCTTTAATCAGTCCCAAAATTTCTCTTTTTATTTATCGAAGTTTAGTAGAAAAAAAAATCGCTCCTTCAACAGCCATTGCAAAATGGGGTCAATGTAAGTTTTGTAGTAATGTCATTTGGTATTCCAGTTTTTGTTTACCATTTAAGACCCTTCGCAACATGAAAGTCATTTATTTGCAACAGCAATTTTTACACATAACTCTTGGTGTTAACTATTTACCTCAAAAAACGAAGTTATCTGATCGTTTGTGTTCTTTCTGCTCCATTGAGGATGAAACCCTCTTACATTTATTTTAAGAGTGCTATTATGTTAGGTAATTTTGGGAGGAAGTATCAAGTAATTTTATTAGAAATGATTATAATTTTTGTGGCGCAGATATTTGTTTTGGTCGTTTTGCCAATATTAATCACCCTATTAATTTCCCAATTCTCTCTGCCAGTATGCTCAGCATTATATTTTCTCCTGTAAATTTGATAACACAATCCCTGACGCATTTACCTTTTATTATAAATTTCATTTTAATTTGGATGTTGAAATGCATATTTTAAGGAAGAATAATTTTCTCGATAGAATGAGGACATTTCAAAATTATTTCATTTAATCCTTAAGACATCTCGTCGTCATTATATTGAAAATGTTATGTATCTCTTATTTTGTAATGCACAATGATATATTACAAAATAATATATAATCATTTCATCAATAATCATTTCATAATCAATTCATGGACAGCGGTCCGCACTTCCCCATCGTGGAATACCCCCCCCCCCCATGATCAGGGAATTTCCTCTAGTTTCAGTTCATAGCGGAGCCATATGGGGAGGGATAAAGCATGTTTTCCTCGATGGCAAGCAATTTTCGTACGCTTTACTCGATTTTGTCCTCAAAGGAGGGTACTTTCTTCAATTCCATCCCATGAATTTCGGGCGCTTCGCTCCTGCTGAATTCCGTTATTCCATACTTCCATATTCCCGTATTCAACGGAACTAAACAGAACGATTTTCTATCCAACAAGGAGCCGATAGGCTACGGTGGTCAGGTAGGAGGTGAGTGGTGGGGGCATTTTACTGTGCTTAACATTAAAACATCATGCCTTGGTCTGTCGGTTTACTTGCTGAAACTGGGCGCTGAAGTCGCTGCGGAGAGCAACAATGATATCCCGCGGATACGTCCTGCGCGACGGGTGTTTCCATTTTTCCAATACTTCTAATAATAATAATGTCTATCCCCCTCGTAAATATTCAGGTCAGGCTTTGTCTCTCTTGATCCCACCATATACTCTTTCCTGGACCCAAGTTCTGTTTGAATGTAATCACATACAGCATATACATGGACCCGATGTGCATGGAGCCCGGCACTGTTATATAATTCCCTTGCCTTCGCTTCCCAACCGCTAAAGTACCCATCCTTCCATCCACGCCAAAATTTGCTATGCTTGCAACTGGCGTCGGTAATGTGTCCACCCACACTCAGACTGAGAAAGAATTGAGGTTATGTAACAGACTTGTAGTACTCGAGTACATTTTCTGTACTCGTACTCATGGCTCTGTACTCGTACTCGTACTCAGAGAATTTGAAAAGTCAAGTACTCGTACTCGT
>WURT03658716.1:20878-38060 GCA_009936505.3 Holothuria glaberrima
CAATCACAATATAACGAAAACATCATATGGTTACATATGCATATTCATACGCGTATACATATTTTAACTCTGGCACGTTACATGTGCCATCTGGGGAGCCGCGTGGAGCTCTAAGGGATGAGGTGGCCATGAGGAGCACTTGGGATTATGATGAGCTCTTAGATCCCTGTCTTTAAGCCTTTCCAAAATTAAGATTGTTTTATTGTGTTAGCCTTTAGCCTCTTAGAGTCATTGTCTGATGCTAGGGATTAGCCACAGGATAATTTCCCCTTGCAAATGTCATTTATTCGTATGTTGTTTAATATAGTAATGTAACTTTATGTAACGTTACTTAATGAGCCATTTGATTGTCAAAGCGTTCCATGTATTTTGACATTCCTTGAGTAAGAAGTGAAATGGCTGCCCAGCTGCTGATTATTTTAGACCCTGTTTAGCTAATATTGTTAGCTTCGTCTTATCTTTATTATGAAGAAGCGATTATTTTGAAACCTGTTATTAAAGAGATCATTTAGAAGGGGTACACGTGTCCAAGCTAGACAGTCTCACACTCACATTCTCATATTTAGACTTGCACTCATACGCTCGGCACACACCAGGGCCCTGTTTCATAAAGAGTTAAGATTGATCGTAAGTTTAACAGATATTAGAAGACAGACACATGAGGAGCTTACACTTATAGTTGTTTGCAGGCCGACACCCTATAGCTATACAGCGAGTGTTTAAGGCACCTCTGAAGCTAAGTTTGCCAACTACTGCTGTTATGTCTTGCCAACTGCTGTTCTCTATCACCCTATCTTATTTTACTATGGACCATGTTTTAAATCACAAAAGTGGTCTTTATCATTGTAAAGAATAAGCCGTTTGAAGCCTCCTGCAGTTTTTTCGCTCGTCTTTGTGTTGCTTCCTCGGAAGTCGTAAGTGGCCAAAAAAATCTGTCTAGGGGTAAGGGGCAGCTATCTGTGAGTCTATGATTGTACCTTATTCGTGTTAAACCTCTTTAAGTTATACCAAAATACGTAAAAAAAACTACAACATCATCGGCCGAGGATCCTAACCTGCCGGCCTTACGCTACCCAATCTCTATCCTCTCCCCCAAACGTTACAACATTTATGCACATAAAAACCACTAAGCACGTCAATTACAGAAAAACATTTCTATATGGTACATTCTTGCGTTTCCATTCTTTATTGTTTGCGAATGTTCTTATTCGTATGCATATGTGTATACGCATGAGCCATTTTTCCTGTCTCAAGAGAGAAACAACGGACACTGCACTTACGTAGCATGCGGTTAAATTACAGTCAGCAAACAAATTCTATTGTTTTGTTAGAGGTTAGCCATTATCGGAGCACAATAGACGTGAAACTACGTAAACCTTGTCAACTGTTTACACACAAGATGATACAAGCTAGTCAAAGTGGATGCTTCTCCAAATTGATATATATATATATATATTGAGAGATACATATTGACTAAGAGACACCTACTACCCGACGAGAACTTAGGTGTCTATATATATATATATATATATATTCCTGATTATGTTTGGTTCGATGTAAATCATAGTCGTGCAATTATTAGGCACAAAAAATGACAAGAGCTAATTTAAATTAGCCTTTATGAATGCACACTAAGCGTTTTCAACTTTTCTTAATAACAACTAATCAGACGTCTCTGAATCGTCTCATAGGAAAAAAGTTACAACAGAAATTATCACTACCTGTTAAGAGTGTTATTTTACCAGAGATGTTTCAACATATGATGTTAAGTCAAGAGTCAAGTCGTACAGTCAAGTCAAGTCAGAAATCAAATTACCTGTCGAAAATGTTACAAGAAAGTATGTCAAGGACTACGAGCTCTTACCCCTGGAATTTTTACGAATTCAATTTTGTGGAAAATATTTAAAACCACCAGGTAATTTACTTGATTATTCCCCTAGAAAATGAAATTATCTTGTGTGCCTACGGCAAGCTTCAATCAGTTTTCGAGTACTTGAACATATTTGTAATTTTCCAGTCACGGTGTGTGGTATTATCAGTAGGACAGCGTTACCTTTAAGGTCTCAACTTTACTTGTGCCTTTTTAATAAAAGGAGATGTATAACCGTATAGAAAACACTTTTTGGCTTGCACTGCCGCTTCTTTTTACTAGGTTTGCTTTTGCTTCGGTTTTTTTCTTATTAACAAAACATGTTGCCAAGGCTGACATTGTTCAAGGGCTTCTAAAACTTTCCTAAAATCTAGCTGAAAACTGGTAAATAAACCAGAACATACTTCTATCATTCCTTTGCCGAAAAAGAAGTCAAAAGGTTTTCGTTCTGTGTGGGAGGGCGATGAAGGGCCGTGCCGTCCGGTGTGCGGTGTAAGATAGAGGCTGGCTGTGCCAGGCAGTGCAGGATACTCATCATTCCTGCCTTGAAATATTGTATTTACAAGTGTTTTGCAGACTGGTAACCTCCACCAAAGACAATAAAAACTTTCCTATTAATATGGTTAATCTACGTTCTTAATAGATAAGTAAACGAAAATAAAATTTAAATAACACAACCTGAAGAAATGGGTGTTTTGGATAGGATTCAAACAAGGGAGTTCAGAAGCAAATACGTTACACCGCACTGTCAACATACACTTTTACGTGAAGGTATTTCTAGTCATGCTATAGTTATGTCAACTTTTACACGTGTATTAACATTAGTATAACTAATTAATGTACCAAAGTTATGCTTGTGAAAAGACATTTAGTTGTTTTCCATAATTTATTTTTGGAAAGGGACAGAAATTTAGGCATTCCTTTTCGATGGTCACGAAACTACGCAATTCGTAGGAAGCTACGCACTGTGTTATCGCTCTACGAAGTTTTCGTATTTTCACCTGTGGGGACTCCAGGTAACCTTTGACCTCCACCAAAACCCATAGAGTTCTCTCTCGTTCTCAATTTCTTTGATCTCTCTTTTAATATGGCAAATTTACATGTCCAGCATAAAAAGTATACATCATCCCTGTTCTCGAATTACCATGTTTACAATGTTTTCGGTTTTTGATCTGTGATGACCTGAAATGACATGAGACATCTACCAAAAAGATTACCACACTCCTTTTTCATATCATTAATTCATGCACCAAGTATAAAAGGATTCCATCATTCATCCTTGAAATATCGCGTTTGAAGTTTTGTTTTCTGTTTCAGGACTCTAGTATCTTCAAAGGACCTCTTCCTTTTTACAATTTTTCAAAGATTTCTGATTACCCCAAAATTACCTCTGTTGAAGTTGTCTGTCTTTATATTAATGAACGAAAGAAAAATTAGTTCTGATCTAATAGTTGCTCAAACCTGTCACTAGTAATGAAGAAGAAAAACGGTTTCTTGAAAGTGTTTGGCTTATTGTTGTAAGATTTCTCTTAATTATACCATACACAAATTTTTCACGTACTTGGTGAAACATACAACTACCACTGTTTCCTAATTTGGGGATTTTAAACTAGCTGGGATACATAAAGTGCACTAAGCCTTCTCTGGCACTTAGCCTTCTGTGCACAGTGCTTTGATATCGTCGTTGCTTTTAGGCACAGAGTACGTTGCCGCAGCACTGCGTCAGCCTGAGCAACAGTTTGCCAGAAATTGTCAACATTCATAAAATCCCAGGCTGAGCTAGGCGCAAGACTTCGAAAAATTGGAAAGGAGGTCGCAGGTGGAGAGCAAAGCCCATTAGAAATCCAAGTCACATCCCAAATTTTAAAATGTGTGACTGAGGTCGGATTTTTCCCCATTTGAGTCCCCCATTCGTATTCTGTAGTATTTCATTAGTTACTTATTATTGCACAGTTAGGGCATGTCACTCCTAGAGGTAGTCAATGTAGTATATAATAACATATGACGAGATTGCAAACATCTATGAAATATTGACATTCCTTGCTCGATGGAGATTTGCAGATCTTGTTCAAATTACACTCACAAATTTTCACCTGCATAGCGCTAAACATTATAACATTCCAGCAGCCGTAGCAAACTTGTTTAACCTGTTATATAAGACACAAACCCCCAGAAATGTTGCAGGGCTTAAACATCTCCTGATAAGTGATGTCATACTTAAAAGAATACTTGAAACTCTCCAAAGTAAGGCAATTACAACTTGCTTAAAAACTGTTTTATAATTTGATTGCACTTTCAAATTTTCATCACGTTGTTCTTTCAATAGGTGTACATGGCAACTGTTATTAATGTTTGGGTATGCAAACTGTTGATTTAATAAGATATTTAAAAGGAATAAGCTTCCACTTTTTCAATGAGTAGAACCGAGGGGCCCAGGCGTTACCCTATCTGTACGTACCTGATTTGCTACACCTCTCCAAATTGATAACAAGCACATGGAAAAACCGGTATACATTCTTGCTAGGATTCATCAATTTTTTCAAAAAGAATTTCTTCTTGTATTTTCTAGGGGGCTCGTGAAGAAGATTTACATGTTGTAAAGAAGTCCTGTTTAACCTTTCTTGAATAAAGCAAATCACAGTGCATTGTACGATGGGTACACGATCGCAGCCAAATTGATATGATAACACTCCAAGGTCAAACAGTAAGACTGCAGGGCATTAAAGGATTAAAGTTATAATAATATATAATGTGGATAGTTTATCTTTGGTTATTTCTATTTCTTTCTTAAGATTGTTCAAACTTTGTTATAATTATCCTGGAATTCAAACCATAACGTTCCTTGAAAACTGCACCGACATTAAAAATGGATGTTTCTTTATGGTATAAAAACGAGTGATGGTGTACAACTCATTCATTTGGGATACTCCTTAACAACTGAGAAAGATAGATAGTGAAAGTGACAACGTTGACAGTCTGGATGTGACAGTTTGTGGATGCTAGAGAATTTACTCGTTTATTTTGATTGTGCGTGACATTTACACAAACATGTCATAATAGAGATAACACTGATGATCATGTTATCCATAACATAGGGAACATATCTCTTTAGAGCTCTTGAGGTGACACTGATTCCTCTTTTTATTTCCTCATACCCGGATAATTGCAGCAGTGTGTAGAATTACCTATCAGTAAACCAATGCAATGACTTCATAAAAGGACTAAATTGGCACTTTTTCTCCTTGTGACTCTGTACATATCTTGTTGTGAACAAGCTCCCTCTTGCTTGTTTGATATTTATATCATTAAGCCCTCTTCGCAATAGTAATAAGCCTATCTTGGCTTTCCTATTTTGTGACAAATAATAATTAAGGGACTTTGTGAGGGTGGACCTAAATAATGTAATTTCCTTCCTGTTAAAGGTAAAACTCTAATTCTCTTGCACTTCTCAACGTTTGTTTTGAGCGCATCATTTGAATATGAAACAGCGTGATGTAATGTAATGAAATGATGAAATAAAGTCTTAACGTCTTAAACAATTTTCATTGCAAGGTGATGTTCACCCCTATTACATCGAAAAAAATAATCCTGGTATTTTCATCAGCCAACTGTTTTCAATATCATAATGTTTGTTCCATTCGTCTTTCAAGTAATGTATGTATGTTGCTTTTGCTTAGTTTCATAATTATACTTTTCTTAAATCTTTTAGTTAGAATATTTTTAGAGCATGATCGTAGTTAAACCAGACTGTTCTCAATAACATCACGTTTGAGTTTTATTGCTAAAAATCAAATTGAGCTTAGATATTTAGAGATATGTATGGGTTGAATTAATTTTCGGTTTTAGCATAGGCAAAATCGTAGCCATCCTTTAATGAGGATTTCAAACTGCTTTGGAACTGAGTGAAGATTTGTCTAGGGGTAAGGGGCAGCTATCTGTGAGTCAATGATTGTGCCTTATTAGTGTTAAACCTCTTTAAGTTATACCAAAATAAGTATAACGGTTTTATGAGGCCGATCATGTATTCGAATACACTCCTTTTTGAGGAGATTTCTTGTTACTCTATTCTGGTAGATATTACCAAAATCGAAAATTCAAAAACAATCAGCAGTAAAAGTTTCTATTAACTACCATGTTACTAACTTAAGTATAACTCAGCATAATAACAACAGACAAGTAAAGATCAATATTTGAAATGAAGGTGTGCTTTACCCAAGGTGAGAGTTGGTGTTTTCTTTCTTTGGCCACATGTGTTTTTCATTCCCGTGAATAATATGTGAGGTTTTCTGCCTTTGGGTTGACAAAAACAAACTTAATGTTTCCTGCCCAGATTTACTCAGGGACATAGTGACGTAAGTCGCTACCTTTGGTATTTAAAATTTCTTCTAGAATCAACAAAAGGAAATCAAGCACCTTGAGTATCATGCGATGGCTATTGTACTTATTCATTCACATGTGAAATACTTAAGTATGATTTTAACGAGCTGTACACAGTTTTATGTAAAACACTATGTATGGCAGTAATTCATTTTGCACACCACAGTTGTATAACTTCAGGAGACGAGTATTATAAAAGATTTCGTAATCATAACCGGATACTGTTAGCCAATACTGCAAACACTGTGGGAGGGGGCGAGATTTTGAGGACTACAAATCGATTGCATTAACTATTGTTTAAACGTTTAGATGCTAGAAGCTGATATTAACTGTCCATGCAGAACTTACACTTTGACAAACCTGACTAAAGTTCCATTTTTTTTCTAGAGTACAATCCATTGGTGTTGGTTTTGTTTAATACAGTTGGCAGTCACTCCAAACCGTTTGGGTGACAATTGGGTGCAGACATGAAACTCCATCGTGGCCCCTTTTTACCATTTTGTAAATTAACAAGGCACATTGCGTGTTACCATCATATTTTTCACCTATTTGGAAATAGTTACAACTTTGTTTGCTCCATTAGCAAAAAGATCTTAACCAATTTTTTATACTTTGGAAAATTAAAATGTGTATTTTGTTGGGAGATTATTATGGTTGTTGAAAGGACTTTGGTGAGCTTACTAATGATGGCGGTGTGATGCTTTCACCTTAACTGAAACGTTCATTTATTTGTTTAATTATAATACTCAAAGTGCATATGATATTTGCAATAGCTTAAGGGATAAATAATTTTAACTTTCAATCCTAGTCCGTCCAATAAATCATGTGTTCGCACTCCAATGCTCTTTTTATATTGATGTATGGCTCAAACTCAGCAGGGAAGATATCAATAAAATGGTCCATAACTGTTCCATACCGTGTAAAAATAACATTGGCTCTCACAACAAGTAGCCTTAAGGATCAGGATCTCGTTGAACTATTTAAGCGACTTCCAACCTTGCAAAATATGGTCTTAGGACTTGTGCTAATTTCAGTTGCAATTCTGTTGGATATTCTAGTAAACGGAATCCTTGTAGCTACAGTATTGTAAGATTCGAATTGGAATTGACATAGTTAGGCTCTAATACTCAGTCCGTAGTTATCGAAAAATATCAAAATGGATCTCAAAACTTCCAAATTTTCCAAAATTTAACTTCAAACAAGAAAAGGTGTCAGAAATTTTTCTTAAAATCTAATGGTCCGTAAAGAAATGACTATTAAAATTTACTGTGTGTCTTTGTTCTGCTTTCCCTGTTTATGCGAATAGACTGCGCAATAGAAGAAAAGTATCAGGTGAACGCATTCTGGGCTTCTGCGTAATTGCATATTCGTGGCTGTAATTTGACCAGATATACGGTAGTACTACACTGATTGCACAATCCACTCTGAATTTGAATTTAGTGAATCTGATTACGAAGTTAAATGTGATGGTACCCCCGATTTTGGACTTGAAGGCATGTATCCCATGCACTACAATACAACACAATGCAATGTAATACAATACAATACAGTATAAAGTCAAGAGAAACCATTATCCACTTGCTCCACATTGTCGGCCTAAAATTAAAAATTTCAATCCTTGCAAAAATGGAATGCGTCTACTTTTTGTGATCGCAAACATGAATCGAGGAAAGACTTTTGGTAGGCCTTATCTTGGGTGTCAAAAAGGAATGGAAAGAAGCCAGCATTTTCAATATCCTATTAACAAAGATGGTTCCGCCATATTCAATCGTTACCTTCTGCCACTACTTGTTATTTAATATCGAAAGCTGTTTTTCTTGTTTAGAAATAAATATCTTTTCGAGTAAACATTCACTAAAGGTCACGTGGTTCTCGTTTCAACAACACTCCCATGTTTAGTTATACATAAACACATTTATCTGTATAATGAAAGCAAATAAAAAATCTCACAAGGATAGTGACGTGCAAAATGTAAATCATAAAGTTCATAATGCATTGATTTACTTCTGGTTCACGATCCACCAGAGCAGATGGTGAGACAAAAGAATTATGCAACATCAGAGCAGTTAGTGAGACAAGTTTTTGTAGGCTATAAGAAGTACAAATATTGCCATGGTGTCTCATTACAGTTCAAGTTCACATGTAGAGAATTACGCTATTTTCGAGAAATTAATATCATATTTACGGCTATTTTGTTTACCTTTAAATTGAAGTACCACAACATGGTATATATAAATACCAGTTACATGTGTTTTCACTGTATATTATTTGAACTTCCAAGAAAATGTGCCAAAAGCTCGTTAAAATGGGAAAATTCAAAACGTGTTTATTTCTGTGTTTTTAGTTTGTTTATTAGTTTGCTTGTTTGTTAGTTTGGTTGCGTGCTCGTTATTTGTATGCATGTTTGTGGAACGTCAGACCTGAGAAGATTTCCAAACAGAGCAAACAAAAACACCAATAAATATCAAAAGGCGTTGAGCATATGAGAAGATAAAGATAGATAAAGGGTAGAAAAACAAAAAGCAATTGACCTAAATAAAGAAGAAATGACTTCCATGGTTTCACTTAAAAACAGCAAGGTTGTGCTGGATGTGGAGCGACGTGAGCGGTTAGTGATGACAGGGGAACTTTTAACTCATAGATCTAAATATGAGGTGGTACATTACAAAAGGCTATTACAATGATATACGACCGGAAATGAACAAATGGATGAAAGAACATGCGGCATCATGAGCGAGAAAGTTATATATAAAAGCAATAGACCAAACCTGAAAGTAAGCAGTTCTGCTGGTCTTGGATGGGTGAAGATTCATGGGGAGATTTTCATTAACAACAATAACTAAATGCTGGACATTCAGACTAGAAACAATATTTTCTTCACCTACTTTAAACACTGGGTGTCAACTTTCCCCAATTGCTGCCTTCCACCAAAAATGAAGAAGTTGGTCTTATTGTCATTTATTTTTGGCTATTTATGCATAATTTCGTTCTTGAAATAAATCAAATGTTATATATTGTGATCAATTTTGACAAGTGCAATTAATGTAAGGACATTTGGGGCGATATGTCATACTACAATGTACGACTCACTCATTGACAACATTAACAGGCGAAAGCTATTTGCTGGATGCCAAGTTCAATGTTCGTGCTCCACGGGTACGTTAGAAACTCTCCTGTCAATCAAGCCTACATCCTGGTATTAATCAAAATAAGGTAAAGCTCGTCTTCCGCTTCCACATGCGTCAGCAAGAGGTCGTGATGTACGCGCTGATGAATTTGTCCCAGACACCTAGATCCCTGTTTGAAAGGTGGTGGAAATTTGGGCAAGTTTACCTTCGGACCATACAAAATTATAGCTGCTTCAATTTACTTCATTTTATGAGAAAGTTGAGAATACCTTTCACTAAAATAATTGTGAATGCATTCATTGAAAGCTTGCTTTGTTACGCCTTCTGATTATTTGGGAATTGAAATGTATAATGTTGCATTTGTTGTTCTTGACTTCCAATATACTTCTTCGCAATCATCTGGCAAGTAACCTGCCTATATCCCGAGATAACCGATAATGGTGCCAAAATCTATGTAACAGTTAGCAATACTTCGTATACTCATAAGCAATGAAAATGACTTTCCCTCATTAAAAGATGGTGCAATGGAAAGATCAAATAAAATTAAAAGGCGGTATAGGTAATGGGGGAAATCTTACCGTTTTGTACGCGAAAGTTCAGGCGATAACCTCCTAATGTAAGATAAAGACCTTAAGTCAGTTTTAAGGGAAAAAGAAGAAATCTTCATATTAAGGCGATGATTTAAAGCATATCATCCGTTTCTTTTTCCAACGACGGTAACTACCTTTTGGAAGCTAGAACATCTAATTATCTTATGCGAGCTTTATTACGGTAGTAAGAGCACGTTCATAATGTCCATGCTATGTGTTAGAACTAGAATACTGATTAAATCAGTCTCTGTCATACCTATAAAAGCCGTCTCTAACACAGTCGTTTGTTAACACAGAATTTAAAGCTTAATTTTTTTCAGTACTAAATTAAGAGAATATTGTGTGGATGAGGAACGTAGCACATTTGTAATTATTGAGAACGATCTGGCCATCTAGAATTAATACCAGAACACGATCGTTTGTTGAATTCTTTCTAGATGGAATGGCCTATCTTTAAAGTACTAAACTAAAGCCCGGTCTTAAATAGCACCATTTTGCATCAAATCAATCTAACATAAGCAAAATTGCCTGGTAGGAAGGAATGTCTCCGCCTCCTCCATGAAATGGCAAGTACAAAGTAAAACAAATTTTTAAGGCAACGAGATCTCAAGCAATCGGTTAAAAGCCTTTACAAAGATAGCTTTACAGTACAATAATGTCTAGCCATAGCTACTAAACATAATAAAAAAGTACCTCAAAGATGAAGGAGCCCTTCCCTTAAGACCACTTGACAGAACAGCATCTTGGCATGGTGTGGCCGGGATGGGGGCTCCTCTTCATATGGCAACATTCCTTGGTACGTGACTGCGTCTTAAACTTGTATTCAATACGTGGACATGACCAGAGCCTTGTACGTATACAAATCACTTTACTAAATAGCGGTAGTTGATTTCTGAATGGTTTTAAAAGCTTTGCCTAATTCAGTGAATTTCTCAAAAGCTAACATGTTTACTTTGCCTACTTATAAATTCTTCGGCAAAATTGTAATATCTTGATTATGAGAACGTTACCGGCTCTCCATATCGAACTCATGACTACTTGAGGGAGTGGCAAACACTGCTTTGAAGAAGTAATTGTATGTTTTTAAGATGGGTAGGCTTCATGCTTAAATTTGAATAGGGATACGAAGTTATCCCAAATCAAAAACAAGGTTTTAAATTCACCAAAAAAAAAAAATAATAATAATTAGCTACAAGTGTCTATGCTCTCATGTAGCACTTCATTTCTAAGTGGATTGTAATTTCGACCATTGTAGCAAAATACAGACAATTTCACAATAAGAAATTAACACGCCCATAACAAGTGTAACAGTATAAACAATCACATCAGACTGAATTGGCACTAGAACGGATTTTCTTTTTCATATCAACCAACTGTTTGAAACATTTTTGAACATGAAATTAAAAACTGAAAACAAGAAGATACAGTGAAAAGATAGCAAACAAATCTTTTCTTAACAGCTTTGCAACGTTATTTTCAGAGAAAGACCGCACAGCTACATATTTCTGATGCCAATGTTTTCCTGCAATGTATCCCATAGACTAATTTCCCAGTTTCTGATAGACTTATTTTTTTTTCGACGACATATATAGAAACACAGTTTCTGGAAGGTAACGTGACCATTAACCAGGGCTGTATCCGAGTCCACCTAACTCGATTCCGGCCCAATTCCGATTCCAGTGGCTACCATTCCGGGCTAATTCCGATTCCAGTACCCTTCGATCCCTAGCCAATTCCGATTCTAGGTGAGCCAATTCCGATTCCAGGCTCCCAATTCCGAATCCGGTTATTTAATAATGTTGCATCCCGTAAAAACGCTTTTTGCACTCTTTTGCAATTACACCCAGTCAAAGCGGGCCTTTTTAGGAGTCAGTTTCATACCCTAGTTCAACCTGTAATTTATTTGACTGAATCTGACCATTCTTGTGTTGAGGTGTGCATTAGTAACAATATAGCCAAGTAATATTTATGATAACTTCATTTCATGTGGACTAGGCTGGAAATGGTTCCGAGTCCAAGTCCAGCTGCAGCCCATTCCAAGCCAATGCCGATTCCGGGACCTCCCATTCCGGGCCAATTCTGAGTACGACGAAAAACGGACTCGAGTCCAGAATCTGGTCCGAGTCCGGACTCGGACATTTCAGCCCTGTCATTTACATAAATTTGTAACTGAAGTCAGAGTTCAAAATTACTAGGAAAATTTAAAAAAAAAATTATTAATAAAATTGTTAATTAATAATTATTAAAATTATTAAAATAAAAATATTATTGTACTCCATGATGATGCCTGCTGATTATAAACAAAATGAAGTAAATGTAACACCATTTCATTCGCCAGGCAACTATGGACTATGAAAATATAGGAAATGGTTTGACAGTAAGGATGGTACAATAATTTGTCCTAGTGATAATTGAAATGGTTACTTTAATAATAAATAGAAGCCTGAAAACGGTAAAACCATACTTCTGCGAATAAAACTTCTTTTCATTTCGATCACGATAAATTGTAAAAAGTAGTACTACTAATCAACCTGAGAGTAAATATAGTCTATTTAAATATTATTTACCACTTTGTTGGACAAATTATTTTTCATGTATACACAGCCAAATGATAAACCAGTTTTATTGTTAAGTGTTCCTAATAACAAGACTCCCTTAGAACGAATTGACGATCGATTATGTGATTCCAATTTCTAAGGGATGCATGGATCAATTTTTTTTAAAGTTTTGACAAGAATAAAAAGTTGGCTCTTTCACAAAAGCAAACGACATATACCGCATATTTTGGCTGTGACATACCGTTTATGAAAATTGGCATGGCATTGATATGATAACCTACATATTCACTAGCTATCAGCTTTAAACTGTAATTTTAGAACAAAAATTATTTTATATGTAAAATGTTACTAGACTAGTGCTAAAAGTTAAATCTACTGCTTGTTAACTGAAAATTTCAAAAAAGAGACAGGTACGCAAAACCCCTTAAACTTCCAAAAAAATGTGGCGTAATGTGTAATAAACCGCCGTTCTTTTTAAAGCAACAACTCAAAGGGTACAAATCAAAGGGTAGTTGACTCCTCCAAACATCATTAAAATTTAGCAGTAATGTTACCAACATGTGTCCATTAGGCTGTCCAGTGGAACCACATCCTGTCACTTCGGGTCACCACCGTATGCAGAGATACTCGAAGTGGATGGACATTCATGTATCATCTTTTTAAATTTGACATGTCAGAGGTGAACTTGGTAGGTCGAGGCAAATATTGACATACCTGTCCCTGATCACACGATTTGCTTGATGACTAATGGCTTCAAAGCAAAGTTTGTCTTAAATATTCGCATCCCACTTCATACGGTATTATTTATAATCAACAAATAGCATAGTGTTGTTATTAACATTATATTTTACACACACCACACCTCCTAGAATTATGTTCTTAGTAACTATCTGTTCATATAGTGAAACAATGAGGTACTTTGTCTTTGTTTGGCGGTTTTACAATGCACATTTCAATCCTTGTAAACATTTCCAACCAACACGCCTCTGACTAGTCAGGAATAAATATATAAATATATATATATATATATATCAGTTCTTAGCTAAATTCTATTAAAATGAACATGTTTTTGCTAATTTTAAGGTTTGTCCTTCGTCAAAAATAATTAAAGACCAGCCATGATATATCTTGTGCTACACGAGGAGTGAATGATGTTTTAACTTTTATTGAAAGGGTTTCAACTCGTTCTGTTTTACAATAGGTACAAAACATGAAAAAGGGGGAAAGTGAATTTAAATTTGTATTATTAAAGTATTCGCCCTTTTCTCATTGATATATTAAAAACATGAGATGTTCGAAATACATATATTGTTTAAAAGCCATTGTTTTAAATAACATTGCGATATTGAAGCAACAAAGCCAAAGTGCATTATTTTCATTTCTATGTATACACAAAAACAAAAAACTCGTGTTTGATATTATTGAAACATCGCTGGTTGTATATAAGAAAGCAAACATATAAGTGCCGCTAAAGCATTTAAAACTAATAAAAGTTGGGTTTTTGTCAAACTTTTGCAGCCTAGCTAAAGAAATCGTAACCTGATCCAAAACTGAGTCAACTCAGATATTGCAGCATATGTAACTGTCCATAAATTTTCTATCCTATACGTGAACTTTATTTGATCTGACTTTTGATATTATTTGTAGATGACACGTCTTCTTGACAACCCATTGGTGATGTGCTAGCGTTTAGTCAATGCTCTGATTAAAGTTTCAATTTGAAATCGGTTTTTTTTTTTTTGTTTTTTTTTTTTTAATTTCAGCTTCGCTAACCAGTTACAGTTTAATTAGACCACATCAATACCATTAAATAATATGAATTAATCACTTCAAAAGATTCGGTAAAGATCACGTAATCTAAAACTTTGTGGTCTAGTTTTACGAAGTGTTTCCCATCTGGTTTGAAAAGAACGCTCTAACCATAATGCATTTCCAACAAGTCAAAGTTCACTGATATAGTAAGGTACCAATAACCTGTAAACACGTCAACTGAAAGTTGTCGCGAAATGCCGTGTGTGACTTATTACGTATGCTGCTGAAATTGAGTTACAGTTCCTATATTATTACTTAACCTTAACAATAACTGTAACGCTACGTTTCAGGCACTGGTTATAAGTACAGTATAAGTCAGTCTAAGGCAGTATTTTAGCTAGGACGTTTTCTCAATGCGACATTTAGTGATCTATGACCTAGGGGAGGGGTTCAGTGGGATGCCCCCTCCCCTTTGGAAAATTTTGTGGATTTGAAAGGTGTCTGGGTGTATTTCTGCCCTAATAAGGACCAAAAAAACTTAGTGACAAATATTTCACTACATAAAAATTTTGCTCCGCGGATGTCATGCACGGAATCAGTCTATTTTCTGAACTTCGAGATTAGAGCAGGGTAGTAGGGCTCGAAGGTTAAAATGGAGGTTTGTGAACTGAGAAGTCCTGTTGCAATTAAAGCAGACAAATATGATATGTTGGCAGCACGGAAAAGGCAAAATTATTCTGGTGAGGCTGATTCTGTCAAAATTTACACCCGTGTAGAATTTGCTTGTCAGATTTTTTGTGCGACATTTGTCGCCGTTTATGCGGCGTTGTCGCTGGCTAAAACACTGGTTGAAGGTGAGAAAGTTATTGTCTTACAGGCATGCAGTTACCAAAATTTTGAAGATAAATCACTTAACAATGATCCATATTACTAATGCTCTGTCATTGTGAGGGCCTGCAGGCTAAGAACCCTGGATCGATGCCTTAATGATTTCGCAAAAAATCACGTTAGAGGCTGGGCCTAGACTATGCCAAGTATATGCTATGACGTTGTTTTTGACACATAGTACTCAGCATACGTACAATTATGCTTTACTTGCTTTGTAACTACTACGTCCGTATCTTTTGTTAAGTTGTGAAACTATTTGGACGATTAAATGGAAGAAGCCATTTGGGCGTCAACAATAACGTGGTACAAATTAATTAAACAGTCACAAGTTATGCTGGGTTATAGATGGCTTATAAGAAGAACAGTGCCGATGTGTAATTGTTTTGAAATGAGTATTTCATAAGATGATTTGCTTATAGTTAACGGACAATGGTTTAAATATTCATAAGAGGCCCCCTTATTTTAAACACAGCTTTGGCTTCTGAAAATTGTAACTATTAAGTTCATGCAGTTCTAACAACTTTGTGGTGAAGTAGGAAACTTGAATTATAAACATATTTCTTCTAATATGCAAAAGTCAAAGAACTTTTTCACTGACGCAAACATTTCACTCGAAGAAATCCTGAATAAGAGGTGTGTTTGGATATAGCAATTGCTTAGCATGTCTCTGGTAAAAGTTGTACTATCTTCGCGTAAAGATACTGTTAAAGAAAGGTATATCCAAATTCAAGTCCATAAGAACTTGCCCGGCTTCTCGATTCGTACTTAGGCCAGCTCAGATGTTGATTTCATAGCCCTTTACCTGAACGTTTTGTCAACTTATGACTGGTTACAACAGGGTTTATTCATACTTTAAGCAAATTAATGGCAGCATCTTACCCAATATTTCCGTCTCAATCTCTTACTAAACTAACCATAGGAGAGGCCGGCCATCAGACAAGACAAATTTAATTGATGTTGGTTAGGCTATAGAAAACAAATTTATGCAATAAAACATATTTGTAGTGCTTCACTGTTATTTCCGAGTATAGGGAAGTAAAAGGAAGATATATGCAAGTCTTTAGCAACCTTATCCCACAAAGGAAGCAACTTCAACGAAATAATAAGTCCAGAACGCAGTTGTGAAACTTCGTTAGCGATTTCACTTTGGCCTCAATATTTTCTTTGTTTCATTCATGCTGTGACATCTATATTGTTTTTACTTCCCCGATAAAGCATATTAGACTTAACTTTATTTGTTAGATGCATACAGCTGTTTTCACAAAGACAGATAGTGTTTATTGATATCATACTGCATTCATATAACCTTGAAGTGTTTTCATACTTGCGCCATGAAGTGATAAAAGGCTTGCTCAGATTAAGTATTGTTTAACTTCAAATAAAAAGGAAGGGTGAGGATAAGATAGGCTACTAATGTGAACCTACAGAAGTCCATAGTGACGTTATGTCATATGCAAATGTTATGTTATATGTATAAACCTGTTTTCTGGCTAAATTACAAGAAGGCATCTTTAAAGCAAGAAGCTAGGGTAACTGTAATTCCAAGACTGTGTGCACAGCAATTATACTTGATAGATGTATTAATGGGACACACTAAGCACTCTTAGTCATCAGGGCATTTTCTGTCAAGGACGTTCATGGTAGTCGTATGGTGTACTCCTTTCAAAAGGTGTGATTCTTTATCTCTAGTACTTGTCACACATATTTAATTTAGTGTACAACTGTACCGTACCCTTAAAAAGGGGAATTACACCAGTTTTTGGCAAAACTATAATAAGAGGTTGCATATCTTTACTCATGGTCCTAGTGGTCTACATACAATTTTCATTCTAAATGCCGCTTTGTCATTGAATTAAAAGTACATCCTTTCTAAGGAGAGTTAGGTGTACGACCAGACCTTGACCTACTGCACTTTAATGGCTAACTTGGCACGATAAAATAGTCTTTTGGCTACCTTATGAGCTTTGCAGGACTGTGAATGAACTCATGTCACCTCATTAAAACTAATGTCAATGTACG
>WURT03658717.1:0-18380 GCA_009936505.3 Holothuria glaberrima
GAAAAAAGGCCGTGGCCGGCTCGACTTAAACCAATTGGTTAGAACCTGGGCCGTAAAACCTCATCTAAATCTAAATCCCACTACCGAAAGCGTGCGTGACGAATTGATTACGCGAGGGCACACAGTGTGGAGGGCTAGGCAGATACATGTTGATCATGCTGTTCGCCCAGTGTATCGCGCTTATCAAGTTTTGTGCACATTACATAACATACTTACTGAACGTTCGTTCGGAAGAGAAAACACGTAAAATGTTAGCCCCCGCAGCGACGTGTCGGAACGTACTGGTTGAGAGCATGTGCGATACAGGATGGGTTATAGTACATATATTCACTCGCGATACGAACTAAACGAGTTGTAAACAACTAGCCAGCTGCAGCAGTGATACGCTAGCGCTATATTATTGGTTCTCGGATGGCCACTCAGGCCCGAGCAAGCGGGTGTAATTATTGAATTATTTAAAACCTATACAGGTAACTGATTCATTTTAATGATAGTATTTAGGTTGGAGCAGAAATGTAAAAAAATAGGTGAGAAATGAAGTTAAATCCAATCTTAGTGTGGATGGCAGAATGTCTGTATAAATAACTTCAATCGATTTGCAGGTTTGTGTAGCAAATCTACGAGGCGTTAAAACTTTTGTATCGCCACTCAGCTGCATCGCAAACTGCGATGCGATACCGGCTATTCCGGACCCTGGTTACTACATGCTTATCCACATACCATTGGAAGTGCTGGCTAAAGTAATCTATTGTTGCCTTGACTTTCCTTTATGCTTGACAGCCTTTAGGAGACATTTCTTACAGTAGCTGTACGTCGACCTATGTGTAGGTTTAGCTTAGGGTACAGTAACAGCTTGTATGCTAACTTTTCTTTTTCATGCATCTCTTTTCAAGCACACTGAAACTGGAAGTTTGGACTGGTACTTGGAGGATTAACGACCAAAAGGAGAGAACAGTTATGGGCGACCCACTCTCTTGTTTCTTTAACGTATATGTTCCAAACTGTAATCAACATGTAACAAACCCAATTTTAAAAAGCTGAACTCAGTCTGATAATTGGTTAAAACACTCTAAGGTAACTCACTGGCACCCCCATTAGCACACCAAGTTCAATTAAGGTGATTAGCAAGTATATTAAAGCTCTTCAATACCTAGGCAAAGGAAAAACAGGCTTATAATGTGTTATGAAACACATCTTGTTGTTAATTAAGGAAAGTTAAATGTTATCCTTTGTTTCTTTTTAAACGAAAATTATGATAAAATAAACATAAAAAGTGTGTTTAAATTCGTTACAAGATGAATGGGAAACTTATTGACAAGAACCTAAACATTATGTTGCTATCAACCGCAAAGTAAGGAATACTGCAAGCCTACTTTCTCATATGATTTCCCAACTGCTCTGATATTTTTATGGTGTTTAGGTGAGCACTTGCTTATGCTGACAGTTGTAAGAAATGTCAAAACCTTGCGGACTCCACATATGACCTCGTATTTTTACCCTCCAGCTGACAGTTGGAAGTGGATGTCTTAGAACTGTACTTGTAAAGGTGTTATACTAGGGGTACGTAGGACAATATTTCAAATATAAGCTTAACAAAGAGTTATAAAGAAGAATGCTACAATACTGATAACCTATACTTTGACTTTTAAAGGAAAGGGATCACTTTTATTGAACATTATCCAAATTTTTTTCAAAAATCCATTTTTTGTCATGTTGAAACTATTTTTTAACGAAAGTTTTACTGTCTAAACGTTTCACTTTTATGTTTATGTTTTTTATGAGTGTGTAAGTAAAACCAGTTTTTTGAGAAAATAAATAATTTGATGGACTTTTACACTGCCTAAGTGTGTCGATTCGCTGGGGTACAAGAATTAAAAGCACCAACCTCAGGAGATGAACTACCAATTTCACTGATGTTCTTAAGTCTTTCAGATATCCACATCAGTTGCGCCACATCTACGTTCTCTGGATTTATAGTATTCTCAGATAGCATGCGGGATACGGTTTTGACATTTTCTTTCGTTACTCGAACGTTTTCGTCCATATTCTCATTCAGCTCCATGGATTCATTTTTTTTTACAGTCGTCATTCTTCTGGTAGCCTGATAAGTTGGTACTATTTTGTTCTCAAAACCAAACATGCCAAAATGCTTGTTAACTTTTTGTCAATTTTCATGAGGACTACAATATCTCTTTATCAATTCACCTGCAGAACCAAGAATTTTGATAATGCCGAAGGAGGTATGGAACCGTCACAACAAGTTTCAAGCCATCCCTCATATTAAAGTATTCATACCTGCTCCAGAAATGTCGTGATCCTTGGTTCTTCAGATGAACTGTTGAATGCACATTGTAGTCCTCACAAAAATACAACAATTAATAGAAAGGAACACCTCTAATGAATTTATTCATCTGGTGGACTCATAGGGAACAGTACAATCATCTGGGTCTCATAAACAATAGTGACATCAGCTACATAAGTGACAGGACGTTGACTCGGTTGAAATAGAAAAGAAACAGTTTTTAATGTCTTTTACGTACTGTTGTCTTGGCACGGTGTATTTCGTAACATTGGTACTTGAAAGTCATGGGTACATTAAAGTCTTCTTAAAGTCAACATTGCATACTGTGCCATTCACGTTTAGAAACTATTGTGAAAAATTACCTGCAAAAAAATGACATGATGCCAAGAATATTTGAAATTGGATCAACATTTATAGGTCAGTGGTATAACCTAATTTAAATACTCAAATACTTAGTGAATTGGCAATCTGTTTTAAGACGACTTACATTATCATTAAGCTTATTAGCTTTGCAACTCTTTATCTCTCGATCAGCCCAAGAACTCGGTGTAATGAAATCTCCTTTGCACTCTCTGGATGCCAGCGGGTTTAGATCTGATGTAATAATATTCATGTGATTAGTTTTAAGTACAAAAGCTTGTAAAAGCAGGGCTTCTGCGTATTATCATCTCTGTGTGATTTACCCATAAGGAGCAATAAAAAGGTAAAAGAAAATGGCAATGAAAAGAAACAAACACGTATTTGAAATCCTATTTTTCTTTTGTTTGCATTCCGTACCCGTTCATGTCATTTCAATTTTCCTAGGTTGTCATGTTCCCTATTTTTCCCCTTTCCATGGTTGCAGGAACATATGAAAAAGTGGGGATGGAGCAAGACACCTGAAGCGGACTCTGGAGGTCCACATGAATAATGATTTTTTCGTGTCCCCTACAGAAAACCTAATGACAACATCCTCTTTATTCACATCTAGTCAAATAACTCACACATCTTACTTAAAAATATTCGCATGGCAGTAAACAAACGTGTGGCACTGAGCTTTCTTGCAACCGAGCAGATGTTGACGCTGCAGCATCTGCCTACTAACAGGCACTGGATTCTAGCGGTAATCACCGCAAACTAGAGAACCCATGTTACAACCGATAATGTAAAAATTAACCGATAATGTAAAAACGACCGATAATGTAAAAAAAAATTACCGATAATGTAAAAACAACCGATAATGTAAAAAAAAATTACCAATAATGTAAAAAATTCGAGATGTCTGGTTTTTTATAAGAGGGCGCCCTCTAATGGACCATATGCAAATTAGCTGTGCCATCACTTTAAACCACCTTCATGTAATAAAATATGTGAAGTCATTTTATGATATTTTTTATCGTAGGTACGTTCTTTTTGGTGAGGTACAAAAGTTTGTTACCTACCTACACACATGCCTACCCACCTACATACACATACATACACGCACACATGCACGTAGGACTAAGTGAAATCGTTGTTAGAACAGTTTTTACATTATCGGTAAATTCTTTTTATATTATCGGTTTAAAGATTTTTTTACATTATCGGTAAATTTTTTTTACATTATCGGTTGTTTTTACATTATCGGTAATTTTTTTTTTACATTATCGGTCGTTTTTACATTATCGGTTAATTTTTACATTATCGGTTGTAACAACCCAGGTAAGAGCCTACCAGCCCAAAGACCATCGAAGAGACAAAGGCATAGGAAGGTTATATGGTTCATCCCCCCGTATAGTAAAACAGTCAAATAAAACGTTGGTAGAACCTTCCTCAAGCTCCTAACCAAGCACTTCCCCGGGTCACAAGCTGCATAAAATCTTTAACAAAACACCGTGAAAGTCAGATACAGTTGCCCGGAAAACATGAAATCCGTGATAGTGGGTCATAATTCTAAGGTGATCTCTGAGAAACTTCTTCATGACTGTAATTTCAGGGTCAAAGATTCTAGTCCTCTTGAAGGGAAATGCCTTAAACCAGCCACCGTTTGCAAGGCCGAAGTGACTTGCAACAGCGTAAAACACATACATAGGCATGTCCGGCAGCTTTTTCAAGGACGGGTGTTACAACCACAAAAAAAAAACTTTAACACAGAACGTCACGAAACAGAAACAGAGATCTCCAAAAATGTTTGGTGCATAAACTGGCACGATCAAACACCAACAGGAACACTTCTGGCTTTTGCAACCTTTGTCAAGCCGCAAAGCTCGTCATAGGTCACCTAACCTCCTGAACAAGAGATCAGAACTCCTCTCACAATGCAGAAATTACACCCTAGGTAAGAAAATCACTTAGGCGGACAACGATTAAAAGCATACAGCAACAAGAAATTAAAATGGACAAGGAAGACTTGAAAATCATTATCCATCTGGACCCCCTGATGCACCCACCATCGTGAAACTCCGAATAGAGGTTTTTTGTTTTTAAAACCCTAACTAACTTGTATATTAATGGGATAGGTTTTACTGAACTGATAAAATGAGAACTTTCTTTTATGTTATTATGACATAAATCGCAGTACACTCTATTACTTAGTAAACATCTTTCCCTGTAAGCCTCGCTCTTTTTAGGTTTCTCAAGTAAGTCTTGAAGTGATTTGCATTTACGGTATGCCAGAAAAAAATAGAACTTTCTGGGAAAAGTTTCTGCAGGATCGTAGAGCTATGCAATGAAGGTGCGTATTTTCTAATAATGTCCCCTACATTTGGCAGGATTGGATTATAATCAACAACTAACGGGATTATACGTGGTTTTGTTGTTTTTTAAATTCTTTATCGTATCGACTTAGACTCCCCGACGAAACTGTAAAAATTCCTCCAGGGGGCAGCCTTCCACGACGCGGGGCCATGGCCCCATCGCCGCTGACAGCCCATCCGGGCCTGGTACAAACCATGAGCGCGGGCAACCTCACCAGTGCCCCACAACAGTGTGATATTCACTTAATATTGATTGCTTCGGAACGCCACTATAAGTTGACGCGTAGCGTTCCATTTTCAGTTAAAACATAGGAGTAATCAGGTATCAATGACGGGGGAGGGTAAATTAAGTAATTTTATCCATGATTATTTCATGTTTTCAGGTTGGCATGTCACATATTTATGATTTTTTAAAAAATGAAGGTTTTTCTTCCTTGGAGAGAATTTGTGTGTGTGTGGGGGGGGGGTGGGAGGAGCCAGAGGGTACCGTATTTCAGTCACCCCACATTTTTGACTGGGGGATCTCACATTATTCCAGGTACCGGGCCCCGACCCAGAAGCACGATGTAGCCTAGAAGGCAATAACCTAACGATCGAAAGCTGGAATTGGAGTATGGATCGCACATGATAAATGTGGTGTCGGTGACTAGCGCTAACACATACCTTACTCAGCAACGCCACAACCGCACGAATTACGCGAAATTTCTTCGTGGTTCCAAGTATATTCAGGTATTCCATTTTAATGCGATTGCAACATTTCGTCACTTGAGCCATCACATGCTCCAAATAGATTTAATTGTGATTAGCCTATTCTAATGCCCTTAGTAAACCATACTCTTCTTCGGAAAAGCTTCATGCGCACTGACTCGTAACATACTTTCTGAATGCAAGACTTATGATTACCTTTTGTCATATTGATTGCATAATTTGTTAGAGTCGGGGATTAGGTTGGGGATCAGAATTATTGGAAGGTGAATGGCTTAGTGGTTGAAGGCTCGACCTATGGTTGTGAGTTTGAATCTTCCCCGTACTGTTCCACCCTTCTGGTATGCTGTTTAGAAAGCCACTCTATCCACACTGCTAATCTCCACTAACCCAGTAACTCATTGGAGCACCACAATCAATAGGGCTCCTCTGACATGAGTGCGATCAGGCCTGGCTGCCTGGGCTTCGTACCCAATCCCAACAATCTTTGAGCACTCCCGGCCTGGTAAGGTATCTACTTCTCATGCTGCATGCCTATACGAAGTGCAATTGAGCAATATTTGCGATTGAACAGCTTCAATGAAATGTGTTTGATTCAGTGTAAAACGCTTATATTCAATGTAAATGATTTTGCCCTTGTTGCAAATGAGCGGCTAGAACCCCCAAATCCTCTCCTTGACTATGCCAGTGGCTAGCCCACTGTACCTACCGGCTTGGGTGTCCTGTTGCTGGACAAGTGGTAACGCCAGTGGAAATCAAGATTGCGGTGAAGTGCGGTTGGTGCAAAAGGTTCCATTGCAAGAGTCGTAAGCGTCCATGCCTTGCTCATTGTTTCTGTGGTTCCTAACCTTTTTGGCAAAATTCCACCTTTTGAGCTTCCGGTTCATATGTTACTTCCTCCCCTTTCCTATATCATAACGCCATTGTTCCCTCCAATACCCCTCAAAATAACAACTCTTGACCAAACACAGGAATTTCTCAGGGGATGGAGATAGGAGCAAATCCATGCGCAGTAGCATTGGTTGGTGTCTGCATCCTTGCGAGGGAGTTATTGCTGAAAATGTTTCTCTTTATTCCAAAAATGCCATTTCGCAGCTTCTCGCAGGCTATATCTGTGCAGTTGATGCCGCGCTTGAAAGAATGATCATTTCTGAAAAGTATCCAGTCTAAATTTTGTGTCATTCTCAAACCTCATTTTGGAATTCCATTCCTCCCCTGAGATAGCCAAGTTCCTCCCAAGAGATGAAGTCCTGGGTTTGGAATCGCCGGAATAGAAAGTTAGAGCCTTAGATTTTGCCTAATCACAAATGTATGAACTAATATTGAATTTGTGATTTTTTATTTCATCTGTCTCCCCGTCCGTGTATAGTAAATACAAATTTTTCAGCGGCTTAAATTTCCGGGCCCCCAAATTGCAACAGGCCCGGTACATTTGTCCCCCTTGCCCCCCTTGTAGGCGGCCCTGCATGGGCCCTTGCCCCAACCTGGCGCCACCCCTAAATCCATTCAAAGTAAGATTAACGAACAATAAAACCGACATGATACATGGAAAAAGAAGATGTGAACTAGCTAGTCATTTTAGAAATACAAAACACAACCTTCCAAACATTCCGTTTATGGTCATAAAACAAGTTACAAATAATAGTCAAATCGAAAGTATTTTCACCAAAACCGAAGGATATTGGCTAGCCTTACTAATATCTATTAACCCGTTGGGACTTACCAAAAGAAAGGAATTTAACTTTCATAAGAGAATCAATATTTACTTTCCTAGAATTTTTAATTTTATTATATTTAGTTTGTTTGGTATTTCTTAAATCTCCGCCACGCAGGCTCTTTGGACTTTGGGTTGAGCTACTTTTAGGATTTTATTTTTTTAGGTATTTTTTAGGCACAGTTCTTTTAGCCTTTCTTTCCAAGTGGGCATTATGGCAATTGAATTGAGGGGATTTAAAGTTAAAGTCTTTTACATGGTTTTATAGTGGATGGAAAGGAGCCATTTATAGGAAGTTACGCATCACTCAATTTTTAATGCTTAAAAGGTGTTTTGATCGGAATTGTTTACAAGCTTGGACCGTACATATCAAAAGATTTCAATTGCAATGCTTGCTTTTGCGTACACACTGGAGGAGTTTGAATTAAAAGACAAAAGCTCCGTGTTCCGATGCTTTTAACCACTATTTGACGAGCAATTGACTCATTTTTAGTGTCTTATTCATTTATTAAATTTGAAAAGTTGAGTATATTAAATCCAAAAGGATCCTGCAAGTTCTCCAAGGAATATTGTTGCTACCAGCTTTTTTATACTCTTATGCATTATATAAATAACATTATGCGTTATTACAATTATTTAATTTTTTTCCATTGACACGTGGGGCCTTGTATCCTTCAAGTAGCTCAGGCTAATAGACCAGTTCTATTTGATGATGCCAATGTGTCTTTGAAAACATTTGACTATCCTTGCCCTCCATTCCACTGGGAGCTGTTCTAATTGTAAGCACCACATCAAGTTGTTGATGGAAAGTAAGGGCAAAAGGAAGATGTCCTCCTACCCTGGGTAAGGGGGGGGGTTACGTCCTGCAGCACATGTCTTTTACCATCACATAAGTAAAATAAAATTCCTTTTACGTACTGAAAATAAAATACTATCTTAAAAGCTTTTCATGTTTACGTTCCCTACACTGGTTTATGGGGAGTCATATGCCCTTCACTTTTGTTAAAAACCTAATGCTAACTCATTGCCCCCTTTGATATTGAAAAAGGCACGTTGGACCTTATTTTCATTATACTTCCATCCGAAGTGTGGAGTGTCTAGTACAGCTAGAATCCGACATGGCTTGGGGGCACAATAGTTTGATGACAACCTCATGAAGGTGTTGCACCATAAATCCCATTTATGGTGTTACAAAAGGTCAGTTACCCAACAGAGTTGGGGCTCTTACCTTGTAAGTAAAGTGTCTTGATTGCTTGTCAATTACAAATTTGGATAGTTCGAGGCAAGTATCAACAAAACAGTGACACTTGTATGACCTGCGATCTACTTTAACAGGTGTTGCTTTGTAAAACTATTTCAAATGGTACTAGGGAAGGCGAATCGTTCTGATTTAAGTAAACGTCTGCTTTGGGTAGAATGACTCAACCCACTGTCTATTTAGTCAAGTGGTGTGCCCTTCTTTGAACCATGGCCTGAATGCTCGCACAGAAATTGTGACTCTGACTGATCTTGGGAACTTTTGGCAATATGGAGCATGAGGACAAAAGAGAAGAAAAATGAAAACCGTTCGATAATGCTGCTTACCTCCACAAACTTCCGTAGAATTAGCGTTTCCATTGATGTTGGTCTTCGGAAATGTCAAGTTACCTGCTGTGCCATTGTTTAATCTTTCTGATGGACAGAATGCTGAAAAATAACAAAAATGAGGGTAAAATGTTACTGTATTACAATGATTTGATGGAATGTCACACCAAAATGAAAAGTCTAGCCAATATGATGCTAAAGCCTAGATCTGACATGTATTCATGTCACAATTTTTTTGGTTATTTACAATTCGTGACACTCAACTTGACTTCTCCCAAACTCTGTTACTTACGTAAGCAATAAAAAGTAAGCAAGTCATGAAAATGTATAATTTTTTTTATTTTGACGGATTGATTAAGAAGACTTTTCACATCACAACCTGAAAACAGTAAACATCAAAACGAAAAAAGGACAAATACTCTACAACTGTGTTGTTTCTAGGAATTTAATTTGAAGGTCGAGCCTAAGTAAAGTCGGTATATAGCAAATCAAATGTGCAAATCAAATTTGTTGATGAGCAACGCATGGAAATCATTAAACTATTACGAATGAATATTTCAGTTTTGAAATCTTTTGATTAAATTCTTCCATATATACACACACATATATATATATATATAGCCCTCATATCGCTGTTTTTCCACCGTGTCATTTTTCAATTTTTTCAACAAATCTGTTCAGGTCATTTTCAATTTTAACAACCGTTCTTTTCGTGCCTTTTTTCAATGTGTGCATTCTCTACTTTTATTTCATTGCTGGTCAGTTGCATTTTTGCACCTGATGAAGAGTTTATACTCGAAACGTCGTGGAATTTTCCGCAAACTTTTATCACTTTTTACTACCTTTATCGACCTGCACATTTTTATAGTGCTCCGCAGCATTTCGACCTTATATATATATATACATACATAAATAAATTTATATATATATATATATGTATATTTGGAAGAGTTTAATCAAAAGATTTCAAAATTGAATATATATATATATATTTATACAGGGAGAGAGGAAATTGAGTGTGGAACTACTTGTACCTTGTTGTGACGTGTGAAGTCACCTGAAGCCATTTAGATGAGCCATTTGTTAAGACGGTCGCACGGAACGCGACATACCCAGGTTCGAGTCCTGCTTGTGGCTTAATTTTCTCTCTGAATTTATTTGTTCTGTTCGTTCCCTTGTTCATAAAGACTATCGCCAGCACTTGGGAATTTTTTAAAGGTGGTTATTGAGTTGGTTCACAAAATTTGTGATCTTTTTCACACCTTTTGGGATTAACTCACATTTGATGGTAAATGATCAAACCAAGGGATCATACATACGACACATAACTAATTTACCAATGATAGGGTAATTAATGATTACAAACATTGACTAAAATTCGTGACCAGACACTTTTTACCATTAGGTAGCAATCATATGCAACCTCTGTCCACAAAAACTATAATTTCTCAAATTTTCGGTAACTATAGCAAGTGAAATATGAGTAATGGGGCTAACTAGAAAAATTGTCATGCAATGATTTCCTTCAAACTCATCACCAAAATAATCAATATCAACTCAATGAGCCCCTTTAAAATTATGATCGACACTGATTGCTTATCTTTCGACCTCTATATATATATATATATCTTTAAAAAAATATATATAAATCTAATACTTTTCAAAAAGTCCTTCGGAATTTTAGACATTTCTCTGTTTACTGTTTTCACTTTTGTGTTAAGACATAAGGTTATGTGACAGAGTAACAAGTGGCAAAGTTAAGTTCATCACACTTTCGAAGCCCTTTGATAGTGCCTTGTTCTACTTAGCCGTTTATTGTTGCAGAATTTTTTGCTCCAAGTTCTGTTTCAGACTTTTTCATTTTAAGTTAATCATGTTTACAAGAAAATATCACATACATCTCCACATGCCCATTACATGCACAACTGACTGACCTTCAGGCATAGTAGGGATCAAACATGAGGTTACTTGCTTCACTCTTAGAAGTAATCTCAACCAGTTTTGAATTCAGTGTGGACACTCCCACCCAGAACAGGCATTCTAAGTATTCCTACAACCAGTAAGGTATTTTGTCCATAACTGTGTAAAAGGAGAGAATGTGATGACTTCCTAGGTATGAGGAAAATTCAGTCGTAGGCAGCGGTACTACCACTGAGACAATTTTCGACAGATATTTGTACACTTTTTCAAAACGTCTTGGCATGACAATACTATCAAGCTCCAGCAAGAGCCCCGACCTTTTCAAAGCTCTACCAGCTTGAGTTATGGTATACTCTAAAACTGGGGATGGCTGCTTAAAAGGCCATCCGTGTTTGGAATCGGGTTCATTGTAACAGTTGTTATACTAGCAGCTATAGTCATTTAATTAACAGATTTTACTCACAAACATATTGGAATGTCGTATTAGTAAAAGTTAACTGCAGACCACGACCTGTGCAGCATGGGGAGGACATTTCTCGATGCGGTCCACTAACATTATGTACAATTTGAAGTGAACTAATGTCCAAGGAGTCTGCAAGGTACAGATATCCTTCTACATACTTTCCAGATAGGGTGGTCAAGTGTTGAATAACAAAGCTACACACTTCAGCCTGAAACGTGGAACAAAGTGTTTTATTCACCTGTTGACGAGAAAAAAAAAAAAAAAAACAACAACAAAAAAACGGAAAGCATTAGTCTAGAGACGTTAATAGCAATTAAACGCAACTTGTAACACAATGTGCTTCATGCCCGAAAAAAGAATATAACATTACAGTAGTGACTAATCTCATTTTCTTTAACGACTTGATAGGTTTTTCTTTTGCACCACTGGGAAAAGCTGTAGCTCTGCCGTTTTATTAAGTCTGCATCGATATAGCCGACATTTATCCAAAATGTTTTATAGAAGTATAAGTCAAAATTGTGCATTCAGTGTGTGTAAATTTTACTGTTATTTGAAGTCAGTGGGAGTTGTAACTTGAAATGGTAAATTATCTACTCGCTTTAAAGCTTCGGCCTAAAAAATAGTAAATTAATAGTGCTGAAACAATGTTCAATCTTTGCAACAATTTAGTTGTATTGCGACGACCCATAGTCAGCAATCAGAGGCAGCTTTCTGGACCCAAACCAACCAGGACTCCGCACTGAGATGACGACCAATGGTCAAAGTAATGGTATGACACCTCGTATTAACATTCAGGTCATGGTCAAGGTCATAATGTTTCATGCATGGTGATTGTACTGATTTTCGGCTGTTCAAGTTCGTGAGAATGGACCCTTAAGAAGGGGTAACTTCTCCCTAGGAGCAACGCCTTCGATACGATTTGGGATTCATGATAAATTCTGAAGAAGTGTTGCTAGGCAACGCGTGTGTTACCACCCCATCGCCTGTTGTCAAGAATCTTGGGGTCTTGTTTGATGAAAACCTTCCATGATTCCTCAAGTTAAAACACAGTAAAGAGCTTTTCACACCATCTACGGAGTATTGGTAGAGTTAGACCTTTCCTTTACAATGAGGGATGTAAAACCGCCATGCATACAGAGCCTGGTAATCTCAAAGATCGACTACTGTAGCACCCTTTTAAAGTCACACCAAGAGGTTGCAACTCATACAGAACAAATCTGCACTTATTATTTCCCGAGCACCTTACACTGACAACATAACTGCCATCCTGGCAATGTTACATTGGCTACCTTGTAAGCAGAGAATGCAATTCCGCATTCTTACTTATGTTTAAAAATGTCTTCACTACCTTGCTCCGATTTATCTCGAAAACATAATACGACTATACAAGCTTGGTCGTGCCCTGAGATCTACGGATTGTAATTTTACCTTACTTAAGCATGTACCTCGGAGAAATTTTGTGGACAATCTTTCTCTATTGTCGGTCCCAGTCTCTGGAATGATATTCCAGCTCATATTAGGAAATCTTTGCAGATTTTACAAAAGTTACTTAAGATCTATCTTTTTGCAAGCTATTTCTACTAGGTTAACTTGTAAAGGGCTTTGATAATCTTGATTAAGCGCTATATAAGCAACTGTTGTCATCGTCGTCGTTGTCGTTGTCGCCGCCGCCACCACCGCCACCGCCGCCGCCACTGCCGCCGCCACCACTATCATCATCATCGTCGTCGTCGTCGTCGTCGTCGTGGTCAAAATATACTGATGACAGATAACCGAGGATAGAGGAGTTCCTTGATTGATCGAGAACACAGAGTGCTATTAAATTAAATATGACACAGCACAAAAACTGACTGAATGAGTACAGCTCTGTTTTATTATCCCTTTAATCTAACAAAAATACAACATTAGCTTTCTAGTTGCGTGCACCACTTTTGTTAATACATGTCATGTCACGAGTAGCCTGCGTATCGCCTCTGTGGCTGCCGCCCCTGCCCCCCTTAGCCTACCGCCTCTCTGAGCCTGCCGGCGATATTAAAGACTTCCTTTCACAGAGCCCAAAAATTGATGAATTTAATGTTGATGAGTATTATTTTAGCTAACGGCTATTAGTCTATTCCTGTGGTAGACGGTGCTCAATGATTAAAATCTTTGCAATGCTACACAAATTTGTTTAGACCATAACTATTTTACGTCCGTTTAAAGCTTCTTATTGATGAAAGTCTTGATACTGAACAGCCTCTAACAAAACAATTTCAACTCTTAAAGTGTTCCTTTTAAAATTGACAAATGATCTTCGGTTGAAAAACACTGTAACTCTCTTTTCTCTTGGCCGTGTGCTGCGTTGTTAGTTATAAGTCGAGTAGTCGCTGTACTGTGTGTAAGCACAGACGGTACCACGGAGTACCAGAACGGTGTCGAGTTACATTAAGCACCGTGGCTCTACATACTATTGTGCAGTGTTCTTTTGTATCAATATTGAATAGGCTTACTTCAGCCAATCGCCTTGGAGCTCAGGACTGTCCATTCTCAAGCATTCAGCGTGAGAGTCACGCATTTCTGCGCAATCTCACGCTCTCACGATGAAGCACCACTTTCTCAAGCAATGTTTCAATATGGTATAAAAAATTCCACTCATAACGCAAACGATGTGTCGGTTGTTGGTAAAACTCCAGCTATCACGCTACCTGAGTTCTTTCTCCAACTGATCGTAACTATATGGCAGAGTGAACTCGGTTGCGAGGCCAACAGGTGAACAGACTCGTTACCGAATAACGATATTAAAACAGTTCATGCCACTATAAAACTACAAATCGTTCGACCGTAACAGCATTCAGCAGCACATCGCATTGGTAGCCACGCTGGCGCGGTTCTACTGGTGAGGGGGTTTAGCCCCCAAATTTTCCTACTCCCAAAAGGTACGCTTAATTTTATATAGGCTAGTTGTGGTGAAGACATATAGATATGCTCAGCAAATATTCCATTTATCAGGCCAGTAGGCAGTAAGTGCTGTAACAATTCTTTCTATAACTTCAAAAACATTTCGCGCGCTGCTTCAGTTCTATCTAGCGGTAACGCCCGCCATTTCAAACGCATTGGATTTATGCAACGTTGAAACTTCAACAAATATTGTTCTTGCGTGTAGTCTTGATTAGGCCCTATTCAGAGAAACACGAAAATGCATCCTTGCAAAGTTTTATATAGGCTAGTTGTGGTGAAGTCTTATTACTATCTTTTGGAAGATTCCTCCTTCAGCCTCACCATCGTTGCAAACATATTTTCTGAGAAAAAAGATTATTCAGTTTTGTCTGGGAGCCTTAATGGGCGGATAAAAAAAATATCCCCGACGACGAATATGCAGTCGCCGCATCAAATTTCTTGGTTTACTCTTAAGTAGGGCAGATTCTTCAATCTTTTTTCCAATTTTTCTGAATGAAGTAAACATATGAAATCTTTTTCAATATAACCTCAAATTTTCGCTTATATTTCGAGTTCAGCATTCCTTCGGCAATTCATTGAATCTGTCTGGTCTTGAAGAGTTTAGCTAGCCCCCAGTCAGGGCGCTTGGCCTCATGTCGGCAAATCCTTATCCAACTGAGGCACCACCCCTGGCTGATCTTGCGCGCACTTTTTCCTTTAGACAATGAAGTATACCCCCACATTTCGACGCGATTCGCGCACAATTATCACAGTCCACATTTTATCACTTATGAACATTGTAAGGCACAAGTGGACTTTTCTAGTACAAACTGTGTACTCTTAAAGTTAGAAGCGGGCATCAATGGGTTTCCATATAGCAATCAAATACTTTGAGCAACATTCGTAACATGCCAGTGATGACTTTATGGTTTGAATTTTCTCGAACCACAAATGCATTCAAAAAATACTTTTTTTCCGCCGATGATGATTGTGCATTTCACCCTTTTGGAAGCAGTTAATGCAGAAAAATTTGTTCAAAGTAAAAATACGATAACTGTGAACGTAATTGTGAACTATGAAGAATTTGGGGTATTCTCAGTGTCATACGGAGGTCAGCTCAAAGCTCCATGCTAGTGTTCCCATGGTATTGATTTCTGAGACATTTCGGGGATTTTCTCTCAGTCTGGATCCCACCAAAATTATGCTGAATCACACTAGGGCGTTATGGTAGCCCATGGCAGCATGATCCCCTCACCGTCCGAAAAAAACCCTGAAATCTTCATCTATGCTTGCGGAGCTAAAAAATCACCATCATGACCAGCCTTGTTCCGTTCACTTGTTCCGTTCACTTGTAAGACTTTCCACAAATTCCACGTCTCGATGTCGCAAGAGGAGGGGGAATAGCTGCCACAGAAGAACTTCACAAAATTCACACGTAGGTCAGATTTCTTTATGCTATCCGTCACTGACAACATAACCCCCAAAACTATGTCATTACAACTGCGCCTTTAGCCGCGTGACCGCAGTGGCGGACTGGCCACACGGGCAATGCCCGGTGGGCCGGTGGTCCGTGGGATAGGGACCCTGGTAAATAACTATTAGATAGTCCATGCAAGGTAGGTCCAAGTCCGCACCTCCGCCTTATTAGATAGTGTTGGGCCAATCGCTCCTGCGAAGGCTTGGGGTGAGCTCAGTCCAAAAACACAGAAACATTAAGATAGTTTATTCTTGATTCACTCGACTACTATTGATTCCATGTCTTCCTCAAAATTATGCAGAAATTAAAAGTAAAAGTGATTAAAAGGTCGGCCAAAAGGTTGAATTATTACATTTTGTACAAAATGACATCGTGCTTCTTCTGAGAGGTCTGCAACACGAGTGGCAAGCTTGCGAGGCTTGGGCTTCCAGACCCTCGTGTATTTCGTGGCTGTATAGGGAATCCTATGCAGTCCCCCGATAGGTCGAAGGTTGTGACGTAGCCTTAAAATGAATAATAATTAATACGACAATAGTGTACGACCAATGAGGAGGCTCTAGAAAGTAAAATTGGCTTCACCCAGGGAATTATGGGATACGGCTTCCACGTGGAACTAAGATGTGGCGTGGGAACCAAACGTGACAGGAAACAAGGGACCTGGGGATCTAGGACAAAAGGAAGTTCATTACTATGTACTATGGGATTGGCTGATGATTGGCTAGAAGTACCATGCCATCATGCCATAAATAAATGACCAATCACGGGGGGGGGGGACCAGACAGACTTATGTCATGTGCAATGTCTAACTTTTATGCAAACGAGGTATTGCACCATCAGTATGCAATGGTGGTCAGTATCAATCTACACTGTAATACCTATACATACTACATGACATTACAGCCCATTTTCACAATAGTTATACACAATAGAATACAGACCTGCTATGCAGTATGCAGAAATATACTTGCAAGTGTGGGAATCAGCTCATGAAATCACCATGTTATTTCGTAACAGAAGAACGTACTATTGACAGCACGTCTGTGGTAATATTTTCGCACAGATATGCAAGTACGGTGACCAAGATCAGCGTGATCAGCAATGCACACCACACGCCGGGGAAATGCCATTTCTTGCAATCTATCGGTCTTTAGAGGCAAATTTTGTTTTGCACGCTACACGCAATTGAAAGGAATTTAGCTCGAAGCCCTGCGGAACGAAAAACTTCGTCCGCTCAGGGTAGGCGACGGGAGCTTACCTGTTCCAGTATAATTTATTTCTGATCCTCAAGGTACGGGAAACGTCTTTCGGAATCCAACCAACGCCCCAAAGAGTGCAAACCAAACGACCATTTTTTTTCAAATCTTTTGTTTTTGACAACATAATGCATGTCATGTAGGCCAATAGGGCAGGGACGTAGCCAGGTTTTTGGTGTGGTAGGGGCAAAGTCGTCTCATCGTCCCCATTCTTGACACCGTCCTGGGGGAGGGTATAAGCACGCCCTCCCCTTTTGAAATTTTTTTATTGTCTCAAAGGGCTTAGATGCAAAATGGTGCTTTTGCTTCTTTTTATATTATATCCCAGTGTTCTCCACAGGGGTTTTAGAGGGCGACCCGCCCTCTGAGTGAAAATGGCCGACCCTCAAAAAAGTTGCCCCCTCCAAACATCCGGCTTCCATTTTCAAGTCCTTTGATTCATAACACATATAAAAATCATATAGTATGAAGGAAAACTTTCTCATGCCTTCAGGGGTGGCCCCGAGATCAGCCAACGGAAGCCTAGAATCCCTGACGGTGGGGGGGGGGTAGCGACCAGAAACCCTGACAGCCAGGATGCCGTCGAGGGGTTAGTGAGGGGGATTTAAAGAAAACGTGTGTACTATACCATGCCATTTCCGGGAATATATTGCATACAATTTGTATATTCTAGAGGAAATAGTTCCGCCCTGATTTAACGTTTTTCCCGGAATATAAACTGGGGGGGGGGTGAGCCTACACTAAAAAGAATCTGTACTTATTTAAAGCTTATATAGGTCAATTGTCCGGGCAATTGGTCCCCATCGAGCACAACTTACATTGTACATCCCCCTCGAGTCACTAGCCATACGTACCGCACTACAGACACAAGAGAACCTTCACTAAGTTTAGCAAAATGAGAGAAAATTCCCGACATTTACATAAATCCATGGATTCTACTTATTAAGTTACTTAGAAAGATGGAAAGGGTTTGGTCTTTATTAGCTATAAGTAACGGAACTGAGGAAACTTGGACAAAGCGTACTGAAAATTTTGGGTTTTATCGCAGAAATGACCCTTTTGAAAGCCAAAATAAGTAAAGCGACCATGGGTGGCGACAGAATATTTCCCGACAGGGGGGTCATGCCAGCGACCCCAAATTCCCGGAATATAAACTGGGGGAGGGGGTGAGCCTACACTAAAAAGAATCTGTACTTATTTAAAGCTTATATAGGTCAATTGTCCGGGCAAACGCGAGAGCATGGTGGCCTAATGGTTAAGGTATTAGACTTGTGATCTAAGGATTGCCGGTTCAAATCCCGCCTGGGTCATTGTGTTGTGTCCTTGGGCAAG
>WURT03658728.1:7293-18379 GCA_009936505.3 Holothuria glaberrima
TCATCCTCATCGTCGGTGTCATCACTCCTCTTGCGTCTGGCTAATGGCTTACTTGGTGCTTCGGTTGATGAAACATCGCCATCAGCATCGGTTGTATTTTCGTCATCATCATTTTCGTTGTCATCATTACCTCCTTCATCGTCATCCTCATCGTCGGTGTCATCACTCCTCTTGCGTCTGGCTAATGGCTTACTTGGTGCTTCGGTTGATGAAACATCTTCATCAGCATCAGTTTTATTTTCATCCTCTTCTTCATCATCGTCATTTGTTTCGTCATAGTCATCAGCTTCAATTGTATTTTTGTTATCATCTTCACCATCGTCATCCTCGTCATCATCTGCGTCATGTGTGTCTTGCATGAGTGTATTGTCATTGGTTTTGTCGCCTCTTTTCACCAAGTGGCGGATAACTTTGTCAATTGATTCTGCAAATAGAAGAAGTTACCAAATAGTATATTTGTCCTCAAGATGCAACTATAAAGTGTTTCGGTTCTCTTTGGTCCATAATTTCCCTAAGATAACCGAATCAAACAATAGCCTCAGTTTTGGTCATTTTAACGATCCTGTCGCTACTGTGTGAACATTATCTGTTTGTTCCTTATAGCCAGTATACCCAATACCTTTTTGAAGGAGGTTGGAAATAATAAAACCTAAGTGATAAACACCACCAGAGCGCCAAGGAAGCACACATCATCAAATTTCTCGGCAGCTACGTTCAGTTAACGAACAAATTTTTAAACAGAAACAAGTAAGATTAACAGCCGACCAAATAGGATATGAAATGAAGAAGATAGATTATCACAATGGATGGCTAATTGGACAACAGGGTGCTCACAAGTAGGTTACCGTACTTTCATTTTGTCTGATCAGGATTTGTAAACAGCGCCCTAGTCTAAATAAGGTCTTTTATCTTGTGCTTATAAAGTGTTTTGTTGATCCTGACAGTTCTTTATTCGAGTAATTGTGGGGGAAGGAGATATTTTGTGAAATATCACAGCGCCTAATAAAAGTACAAGCTGTCCAAGGTTCCTCCTGAAGAAGCACAAGCAAGGTGCAAATGCAAATAACATCAGTTCGGACATTTGATCTTTATTCTCAAACCTCAGCTTATCATAACGAAGGAAACTATGCTTGACCGTGTGAGATTTACCACTTTCTCCAGATTTAAATTCGCCCGACTTTAATAATTAAATATTTTCATCCACGTGAAGGCAAAAGGAATCTACGTAATCACGCTGGTGAGTGTATATATGTATTTATGTGTGTTTGTGACCTTTGGTTGTAAACACAATATCTCAAGATAGCACCGATGAACACTTTTTAAACTTGGTATTTAGATTTATCATATCGAGAGAAAGATCCATATTTTTTTCAGTGGATGATTATCACCTCTTATACTTGGTATATAGATTTTTAATTTGAGGAGGGAGAACCTATGAGTTTTGTTGGAAATGAAAGGTCATCTGAGGTCACCAGAAGTGAAACTATGAAAACTTCGTAAGTAAAATGGGTAGTGCGCGTACCTCCGATTTGTGTTGTTTCGTGAAAACTCAAAAGTTAGGGCTAAATTTTTTGGACCATTCCAAACATAAAATTATAGAGAACAACATGTATTTTTCTAAAGCATAGAACTCCTACAGTAATTGGTAATTCTAAATTAATTAATTATGACCACGTGTGAATGATGCTGTGACTAAAAAAAACTTGAAATACCATACGAATAACGAGATCGTCAATGGCGCAATGGAAAGTGCTCTGTCACACAGACGGCACAGGTTCGAATCCAATCTAGAATACTTACTTTTTTTAGTTTTGTTATCCATTTTTTGTGGCTTTCAAACGTCATGTGAGGTCATCAACGGTCAAATTGTCAAAAGATCGTAGAACATGATGTCTCAAGAAAGATAATTTGAAAGATAAACCTGAATACAACAAAAAAATTTTTCAGCAAGGAAACACTAAGCCTTTGGGCTTTCTGATTTTTAAAAATTACTTTTTAATGGTATCGATTTGAAAAAGTAGTCAATTTACCTTGATCGTTGCGAGACATCACAGGAGCAGCACTTGATTCCTTGTGTATCATGAGGACCCCAAAAAGTAGAACGCCGAAGAATACAGTCACTTTCATTTTGTGTTATTAAAGTAGTTCCAATCTGGAGAAAAGACAAAGAAACGATGAAAATACTAATCTTTTCTAATTAAGCACAATTATTAACAATATTTTGTTTTACACAATACGAAAACTTTTCGAAGACGACAAATGTTTTGAAGTTTCTTTCTTTCTAAGTACAGTAAAAGATGTGATTTAACTGCAGTTGAGTTTGCATTTGTTGCTTTTATTATTTTTTCTTTCCTAAGTCTTTTCTCATAGCAAGTAAATTTTTGTAAATTAATTTTTCATGAGGGGACTGTCTTCCTCAGTCAATCCTACTTCATAATTCGTTAAACATTTTTTTATCAGAGGGGATAAAATGTTTCTCCTTTGTCACCTAAAGTATTTTGGGTTATTGATAAATCAGGCTAAATACAGATCGATTCCACATTTTTCTTGTTTGAAAATATTATCTGCAGAATAAGAATGCCGTCTGCCCAAGGTACATTATAATTCAACTAACACTCCTTCGTCGGCGTTGGTATTGATTCCAACGCAACAGATAACTACTTTGTGGTGAAATACTTAAAATAAAAACTACGTGGGTGTCATAAAATTTGCAATAAACAAACATCATTTGTTCAATCTTACACTTGCTAGCGTTTTGTAGGATAAGAAATTTCATCTCAGATACCAAAAATCTTTCGTTTTAATCTTTTTGAATTCCCGCAATTCTAATTTTTTTATATAATGCATTCAGATTCTTGGCATGAAGTATTCCAGTAAAGTTTCCATTTCCTAACATTCTCTAATTCGGGTACAAAGCACTTCTAGGCTTAGGACAGTTGTCTGTGCGGACTGTAAGCAGGGGCCTCAGTCAGTACGACATGTCTGAATAATTATTTTGCTATTTACTTACCTTCATATTTATGTTTTATCGCTGTCTTTATATAAAAATTTCACGGATTACTTTTAACATTTACTGCAAAATTTAAGAAAAATAAGGCAGTTTTGAATATTCGAAAATCCCTTCTGAAAGTAAGCCGTGACAATGTCTTTGTTTTTGGTTGTTCAATTAAATCAGTAAGATGAAAATTTGTTAATACTAGGCCCTCCCCCGCCCCCCTTAAAACAGAATGAATACTAATTCTCTAGCCCAGATAATTGACGAAAAATCTGTGCTATCATTTAAAGAAGAAGATTACGTTGTCGTAAATAATTCACCACAACCTTGAAGTAAATGCAGTCGGTGATTTACTACTTGTTTTTTTAAATTTTGGAAGTCTTAATATGTGTAACACATTTGCATATACAATTTTCCCATTAAAGGTCTTTGTATAATTTACAGCGTAACAGGTGAAATATTTTCCGACTAGTAGTTTAAGTTTAATTCACCAGAATTATTAGAAAATAAGAACTAACACAAAACTTAAGTTTTTAAAATTAGTTTAGAACATGGGGGGACAACAGTGTCTTACTAGTTTCATCGATCAGTCATTCTATTAGCCATTCAGCTGGAAATTTGTTTTAAGATGAGCAAAATTGACAGACCTCCTGCAATATCACTCCAATAACCAACATAATTTGTACAGTCAAAGATTCTCGAGAATTCTAACTCTATTGGCAATCCGTTGCTACTCCGTTATTCCGAATGTATGCAATTTAAATTGTGAGTTCACCTTGAGCGTCTTTTTTAAAACTTTACGTTAAAAATCTGTGTTGGTGCAATTGAAAGATTACTGTACCATTGACAATTAAACTTTCTAAACAAAGTAGATCAAGCAAAGAAAACTATCGATTGCAATTCAAAAGCACTATTTTTGTCTATGTCAGGATTTTTCGGTAAAGAAAGAAAATTTAGAAAAAAAAAATGCAAATACAAAAAGAAACCTCAAAACTTACCGAAAACCTGTAATTGAAATCTTCTTAACTTCGCAAACTTGACAGTGGCTGCTATGATGAAATGAACAAAATGTGAAGGAAACTTGTGGAAAAATTCGTCTTCGAAACCAAACGATTGATATTTGAATGTACTGCTTCTGATATCTGAAAAACGATACCAGTGCTACTTCTTTTATAGAGAATTCCCTTTAAGATTTTGAAAGGAAGTTTGGTCTCAACCTGTCAAATCAACAAGTGACTCATTTGGGGGAATCCTTGTTTTTTTTACCTCGGGTCACGCGTACGCCCCTGCCGCGTTTGACCTCATCCAAAATGCAAAATCATTCAAGTGTGTGACTCAGTAGAAGGCTTGACACAAGTCGTCTTTATACCTTACTGATGAAAAGTAAGCTTTAAATTAATGACAAACTGGAATATGAAAATCGGCAAAGTGAAACTCTTGACTTGTTTACTAATAAAAGTAACCAAGGGATTATAACCATCTAACAGTTAGTCACGATGACGAAACCATGCTTACGCAATTTGCTCCCATTTTAAATTTTGTTTTATCCATCAATAGTTTTTAATTGTAATTAAATTAGACGGGAAATTTTAAGGTAATAAATCCCAACACATTCATCTGGTCTGGCTTATTTGTAATTAAAAACAAAATTGTATAGGACTAAGAAAACCTCTGCCATTTCGCTTGTTTGTTAGAATCATAGGCGTAGGAAGCTGTTCAAGACTGGGGGAGGGCTGAACCTTGTTTCGGATCTCCCTCCTGGGGAGGGGTCTAAGGGAAGGGGTGCCCCCTCCCCTTTGGAAAATTTTTGGATATCTGAGGATCCTTAGATGCAATTTGGTGTATCATTTTTGGACAACTTTTAAGGTAAATTACTGCAAATTTTTGACATTTCTTACAGAAGAGACAAATAAGGGGTTTCGTCCTTGTAGAGTGGGGAGGGCTGAAGCATACTTCCGCCCCAACAATTTTCGCTGGGGAGACTGGAACCCTACGCCCTTGGTTAGAAAGTTTTTTGTTTTAATTTGCAGTGTAGGACTGAATACAGATAAAATAATCCCAATACATTACCGTAGTGGTAGGAGAAGGATGCTTGTAAGCTTTCCGAGCTTGCATATACTACAGGTACTCTGAAATGCTAACATCTTTTGCTTATCTTAGTTTTTAAAGTTTGAATCACATTCATGAACATTTTAATTACTTTTTCAGGAGTGGCTGTTGTCAGTTTTAATTTATAGCTCTTGCACAAATCGGTACAAAATTTTTATTATATACAATACTTCTCTTTCGATTAATGGCAATAAAATACGGAAAACACGCACTTTTTGTGCTGTCAATTTTAGCGTGGATATTGTTACCTAAAAATGATATCTTTTGTTGGTTAATTTTGTGTAGTTTCCTGTAATTACTATCGTTAGAGTTACATGAAACAATTTTCAGGAAAGTATTGCATCCGGTCCTGCTGATTTTTTTACCCTTGTAGAATTGAAAGTAGGCTACGCATAGGAGTAGGAAGCGGGGGCTGGGGACTTTAACTTCCACCTCAGTCAATTCAAGGACGAAAACCCCTTATTTGTTCCCTCTGATTAAAACGACACACCTTTGCATAAAATTTCCGTTAAATTTGCTCAATATTTCGCACCAAAATGCATCTAAGGTCAATTAAATATTCACAAAATGTCCAAAGGGAAGGGGGATACCCCTCCCTCTTGTACGGCGGTCGGAAACGATGTTCTGCCCACCAGTTAAGGACAACTTCATACGCATATAAGGCTACGTCTTTGTTTTGTGCCTCCTAAAGGACCAGATCCATTCAACCTACGTAAATGCATACTAAGAAAAAATGCCCAGGTAAAATTAACAAAGGAGAAAGTAAAAGGAATATTTCCAAGGTTGATTTCTTACATTTTTGTGCCCAAAACAAGAAAAGACCAGAAAGGTCACCCGTCTTCATAACCTTCAAGACAAACTAATGACGTCATTTAAGAACAACTAGGAAGGTAGTGATACCACAGACAAATTTTTCTGTTTGACCTATAAATTTCGTACGTCAGTGTTCAGATAGGTGTAAGCAGAACCAGCTACACATTGATGGCTTACCTAGATACAGATAATCTCACCTATTGTAGTGTGTTAGAGCAGTGCGTAACCTTACCTAGAAATATTGACGTCATCGCTGTGCTTACAGTGTCAAACTGGGGGGTTGTTACCTCATACAAATTTACTGGTCAACTTGCACTCATTTGAATGAACAGAGGTGAAGGAATTTTCGGTTCCTGCTCATTGAGTCACGCAGCTGAGTGAATCATCGGGATTCCACCAAAATAAATCTTAATTGGAAGTCATAAAAGCAAAAAAGGTTACTCTGTGATGATAAATTAGTAAAATGTACTGAAAGAGCACTACAACTTCTTTACGTACATCTTTACCATATCCTCACCGGTGGCGAAGTGAAGGGATAGGGGGAAAGGTATAGCGGTGCCAGATTATGATTTTTCACACTGTTTCTTTCTTCTTAAAATTGGCAGAGTGGGGCGCCATAAGTCAAGTAAGCACTCTAAACCCTTTAGCCTGGATAAAATACTCTGCAAACGGGTTTTATTCTGGGGAAGGTTTGCTTACCCGTTTTGCCAGACAAAAAATATTGGATCCGGTCTTGGGATCGAATTGCTAGAGTTTTGTCAGTAGTCCGTCTCAGAAATTTCATAATGAATTTTGGCTCCCTTAAGATGGTCAGCTGTTATTTTCGTTTTTCTGCCTATGTATGCACAGTTCCGGTGAAGCCTTGGGCTCGAAGACATAACTGATGCATCTCCCAGCTCCATGCATTTACAACTGCCTTGGACGATAACGTTGGTAAAATGAACTTACCAATTTAGACAAAAGAATGGTAAAGTTGTTAAAGGGTGTCAATACAACATGGAATCCTAACCATCTAGCTCGTACCTCTATGCTAACACGAAATGATATCCTCTTGAAGGTGCTTCAGCCTTGGCAAAATATATTTAGGAATTTGATCATATGTAGTTTAAATACAATTGATTATTGCACTTTGTTTGGCATTTAGTTGAACAACATCTTCAGTCTGGTTGGACAATGCTGATTGGGCAGTCAGTTGTGTTCCTTACTGCTCACACACAGTTGTGTCCGGATATGGCCTTGAGCAATTTATAACTTAGTGCAAGCAGGGCCGTAGCTAGGGTCATATGTTTAGGGGGTGTGAAGGTCCCAGATTCCGACTGGCTGGATGTTTTTTTCCAACTGAGTGGCAGCGCGTAAGTAAACTTTTTTACGCGCCCAGCGTTTTTTTTTTTTGTATACATCAGCGGGATCCTTCCTTTGTTACTATATAAAGGTGTTGTCCTGGGGGAGGGGTCTAAAGGGAGGGGAAATTTTTGTTAATTTAAGGTTGCTTAGATGCAAATGGTGGTATCTTTGGGACATTTTTGAGCTGCTCATGTATGGCAGGGAAATGTCCATAATTCAGTGAATTCTAATCTTGGGTTAGGTGAAAGAAGGGAGTAAGTTATCTTAGAGAAAAATACAAACACAAGATTATTTGGCTTTTTACTGTCTTCTGTTCGATCAAATTTTTTGGCAAATACGTGCTGGGAGTCAACAGAAACATTCTTGGACTATTACAGAAATTTTTGTAGATATACCTGGAATCTCATATCATATAAAATTGGGGGGGGGCAAAGACAATGTTTATTACCTGCATCCAAATCAGTGGCTTACCCAGGGTTCTCTCAATTGGGGGGCATGTAGTTCGTCTGTGATCGCCCGCCTGGGGGAGGGGTCTAAGGGAAGGGGGTGTCCCCCTTCCCTTTGAAAATTTTTGAAACTTAGGTGTCCTCAGACTGCTAGATGCAATCTGGTGCCATACATACTTACATACTAAACTTTTATATAAATTTGCGTATTTTTAGGAACTAATAAAAAATTGGCATCAGTGAGGAGGCCATGGGGAGACAACCCCTCTCCATTGAAAAGTGAAAAATTTGGTGTCCTTACATGCAATCTGGTGCCACATATGCTACCTTTTGAAGTTAAATTTGTGTTAAAAATTACGTATTTTTAGGATATAAAAAATTGGCATCCGTGAGGGGGGCCATGGCCCAGTTCTCCCCTTGCGAACGCCACTGATCCAAATGATAATATAGAGTATGACGCCAAGCAATTTACATCTATCGCATTTCTACTACCTGTGAACAGAAATTCAGACGTATGGCTCCCAGCGATGGGAAATAGGCGGGAGGTAGAGAACAGGTTCAGGAAGTCGATATTAGACTCCCTGATAGTCATAGGAAAGGAATGAAAGATTAAGAAGACACCCCTACACCCCAGTCGCGAGGGCCCTGAGTGCAAGGTACTATAGCTTTGTCTGGGAGATGTAATGGATACGTGTATTTGTTTAACTTAGAGGAAGGGCTGTAGAAGTTAACTTAGTGAGAATGTTTACAGTCACGGGGCCAGTCTGTTGGACATTAAAATTTAACGATTACTTGACCACCAAACAGACCATTTTATGGATTCACAATGTGAGAAAGGACTGGTTTGATTGGTCGAAATATTCTATAGCAACATCACTCTAAGCACATTCTTCGAGAAGTTACAATAGTGTTGCCCTAATGAAAAGCCTAAAAACAACCACTCTGTGTACAGTAACCGCATTGAAGAAATTTGAGTGAGTTCAGTTATAAAACGACATGGTATATGAAGGACATTGATAAAAATTCTGACATATTGATATCATTACTACAGTGGTGGGCATTTTGCTTTTTCCACCATCTCGGTTGACCTGTTTCCAACAGAAACATTTTAAAAAATAAGTTTGATTACTTATCATAAAGTTCCCCAGATAATAAATACGATTTTAATAATTACAGTATTTTCCAATTATATTTTAGACGTTATATTCATGTTGGCGGCCATTTTATTGTTTCCGCCATGTTGGTTAGCCTAGATTCCTGCAAGCAAAATCAGAAATCAGTGCCTCAGTTTATAAGTGCAATTTTAAAAAAGAAATTGAGGCTTTTCCATTGAAATATATTTTTCATAATTATTTTCTGTGACCTGTATCTTTGACTGTGATATATTAAGAGGCTGTCAGTGAATGCAACAGAGAAAGTTTACGGAAAAGCTCTTAATGTTTTATGCAAAATGTGGGTCTCGGATAGAAATTAAAATCAGGGAGAACACTGACACAGTGCATCGCTGTCTGTCTAAACATTGAAGCCCAAATATTGGAAGGGTGCTTTCGAAGGTGGTTGATTGGAGTCTTTCCGTACTTGCAGTGTACGTTCAACTTCACAAGTTGTATGTCATTTTATTCGTTTTTCGAAAGATTATGAGTAATTTTTACAAGAGAGATATGGTGCCTTAGGTTTTGCGTTGCTGCAGGACGGAGAGCCAAACCAATGGCTTCAACCCAGATTGCAAGACGTTATTTCCCGGCTACTTTTATTTCTATGGAGTCTCATGACATATATTAGAGAGTGCGCACAGATTCCCCACATTAGAAATTCTTGGTCAAGATGTCAGGAAATTGGTGCTTTTCGCAAGCTCTGATAAATGAAGTGCGCTCTCCCTCTAAACTGAACGACGCACGTGTCTGCTTCTGAAACGAAACACATAAAAGGAGGGCGCAATTTCAGAAGGTAGGAGTTTGACCTGGTTGTGTCATACTATTCATTAAACAGTATTAGATTCTTGAACAATACCAGTGCTGTGTAGGCGTTGTGATATCGTTTCAGCGCACTTGACGTGAACGCTGGTAGAATAGCATACTTGTGAGCAAATCCAATGCATATGAACTTAAAAGGATCAGGCATGGACGGCAATAAATATTTTGAGCTATAGAGGGTGTAAGTTCCATGGCTGAGCAAGGCCTCAGTTACTTGGCAGCACTAGCAGAGATTTGTGTGAAAAAGTGAGGGGGGTTATGGGCCCTTTAAAAAAATTTACTAGTGAAATTTTCATATTCAATGGAAGGGAGAATCTGGGATGGGGTAGTGTCCTCCAGGGGCTTCGATTTGATATTGGAAGTTGGGGCTGGGACATCTGACCTAAAACTTCTCTCCTGTTCTGGTGAGGAGTCTATAAGAGGAGGGTCCCCAGATGCAAAATGGCAACAAATGTTTCAATATATGGGGTTACTATGAAAATTGGGGGTATACTTCATTATCCAAAGGAAAAACTGCATGTAGGCTCAGCCAGGGGCGGTGCTTTGATTTGCCGACATGGGAGCCAAGGGCCCTGACTAGGGCCAGCTACTCTAAGCCCTGATAGATGCAATGGGTTGCCGAAATGATGCTGACCACAAAATATAAGGCGCCCGAAACGCGTCGAAAAAAATTGGGGTTATACTGTAAAAGATTTAATAATTTTGTTTTCATTAAGGAATGTTGCAAGAGTTTAATCCAGAGACGCACATCAGAAATACAAACTTTGTGCTGAAACTAGCCTTTCTCTCAAGTCTAAATGTACTAAAACTCAAAAGCACTACACTGGAAAATTTCCATTCGAAACAGTTTTCCTGAGGCTTCTGAAATACTAAAACCCAGGAGCTTCCCGGGGCTTCCCTGGACGCCACCAGGGGCCCTAAGGCGGGCCCCTGGATCCCGCCCATTTTGGGCTTCGCGTTTCGCGCTCGGGGTCCACGCTACGCGTGCACAGTTTGGCACCCCCTAAATGTGCGCTGCCCCCAGATATGGATATGGATTTCTAGCTACGCCACTTCCCCCATCGCGACCTGGGTGTGGGGGTGTCTCACCCCCAAAGTTCGTCAGAGCGACGATGGTTGGAAAATCTGAAATGCCAGTTGGAATTTCTGATTTCTCAGTTCTAGTATTTTTTTCCGACTGAGCCTATGTCAACTTTGTATGTATTTTCCAACTAGATCAAGTGAAAATAATACCAAACATTATTTTCATCAAGTAAAATCGAATTAAAACTGTCCTTTGACATCTGATTTAATGGAAAATTTCGGCGCGCTTAGCGCGCATGCGTCACTGTTTGCACTCTCATTACCATTATTAAGGTAATTATACATGCAACTATTCTTATCACAACACTTTCCGAAAAAACAAC
>WURT03658739.1:0-18378 GCA_009936505.3 Holothuria glaberrima
TTTTAACAGTACCCTATATTCACGTTGACACTGCCAAATATTTGATCAGTCCATATTAGTTTGTGTGCGGCCAAATAAAGCAACAACGAATAAATTTTGACACCGCGGCATAGATTTTTACACGATATATGGCTCAACACTACGACAAAACTTTTACGGCCGTATAAATGGACACCATCAAATGATTTGGGTACACCAACATGAATTGTTGTGATGTGCGTGCCATACGTCTGCCCCGAGCTTGATCAGGAATAAATTCAAAAACGACAAAAAACGATGTTTTAGAAGGCAATTTTGAATCGAAAATTGACTGTTAGGAGGATTTTCTCCTGATAGGAACAAAACATAAGAAATTACGATCTCAGTTGCTTTTAAATCTAGTCAGTAACTTCTCTTTTTTTTTCTTTATTTTTCATTTCATAAAAGTATGTGGGACATACTCCGAACTAAAATTACCTTCTTTTCGTCAGAAGCAATCAATTCTACTTGGCTTATACATTTATGTGGCATTTTGACCGAGTGCAAGCTAAGCCTATTTCAGGACAACGCTAACTGAAATCACTTTGCATTCAATTTTGTAGTGCATTTCGCGCTTTGCGAATTGGCCAAAAAACAACTTCGCGGCTAATGTACCCCGCTTAAACAAGAAGCTAGTTGTAGTTATGCCTCGTTTGCATTTGTCTACGCAGCAGACTGTACGGCATATTCCTTGTTCAGTCATATCCCCACAGTCTGCCAAAGTGAACACCACGGAATATTCTTTGGATATTCATAGAAAAATGTGGCCTCGAGACTGGTTGAATGTTAGTGAATATTCACAAGAAGGCAACGTCTGGTCCCGTTTCCATCATGCGGTAGCCTATGCCTCCCACAGAGTTGGAATGGCATTTTCTTACCCACTCCCTGGTAATACCCACTGCATAGGTGGTTATGCAACACAGTAATTATAGGACTTCTTAGGTTTCAGTCTAGGCCTTCAGTTAACGACTACATAATTGTTCACACTCACTTAAAAACAGTAGCATGAATAATGAGAGAGTACATGAAGTAGTCATATGATGGTAATGAAGTTTGCGTCTAAAATTGGACGCAGTCCTCTTCGCTTTGGCGGATGGTGATTTGGGAAGCCCAGGAGCTGAACAAACAGAGTCCGCTACGAGGGGTACGTTTGCATTTGTTCGCAAAATGTTTACACAAGGCGAAGCGGTGACTAGTGCTGGCAAAATTACTCAAATATAAGCACGTTTGCAGTTTTGCTAATGATTGAACACGGTAATCCGAATCTTGAGAATAGTACCCGCGAAACGGACTCTGTTTTCTCAGCCCCACCCTAAGGCTTCCCTGAATCATATCGTATAGCCTGCTACGTATGCTACCGTGTGACAATAGTTGATAATTGAGGGGGAGTGTTTTGTTGTCCTGGTTGCTCAAAACGATTACATTTCCTTTCGATTGTTGTCCTTGCTTTCAAATGCTGTATCAATTTAAAATATTGACAGGATTTTCACGACATTTACGTGCAATCATTCGTTCAGGATGAATTTCATGCAATCGGAATCACGGATTACTAAAGATACACATTTAGACTATTTTTAACAAACCAGGAATTGTTCCAGTGGCGTAGGAACCGGGGCAGGGGGCCATGGTCCCCTCAATGTTTTTTGTGGGGGGCCCCACCTAAAATCACGATAGTGTTCAATACATATAAAATGAATATGTACTTTAATAAAGTAAACCCTGCCTTCTGCTTTCTGGTAGTGAAAAACATTACCAAATGGCCTTTAAAAGCCTATTTTTCGGCGCGCTTCGTGCGCATTCTTAATGCCCAACCCGCAAACCTACAGCGTCATAAAGAAATCGAATGACCGTTAGTTGATCATGGTTATTATGCAACCAGATGCCGAAATGCTTATATTATTGAACGCAAATTTTATTTCAAGGGTAGCCTATGTAGCACCAGATGGCATGTAAGGATATTAAATTTTTCACACCTCTCCTCTTACACCCCTCCCCCAGGTCGGCGATCAAAGAACATACTGCGTTCCCCCTCCCCAGTGAGAAAAATCCTGACTATTGCTTATGAGTTAAACTTTCTTGACACTGACGTTGAGGCACTTTTTGTTGGGAATGTACCCCATATTGTCGGGAAAAAATGTCCAACACTCCCCACTCATCGATCCTTAGGGACGCCCCTGTATGAAGGAGGTGAAGGTCGAGAAATCACGTCTGGTCTCACCCCCCCCCCCATGCCAAACATCTTCCTACGCCGCTGATTGTTCTTCACTACTTTCTTAGTAAACATTGCAAAGGTTAACCCTTGTCTTTAAAGAAATCAGCTTAAAGCAAATTCTATTAAGGACAGTAAACGGTTGTTGACAAGTAGTTTTTTCACATATAGGCCTATCACAAAGTTTGTCTACTCCAAAGTTTCCGAGTCCGTATTGAGAATTGTCCCGTCTGAATAATCCCGCCCTCGAATGTCACCAAGCTAAAATTGTAACAATGTTTTCCAATCACCTTCCAATAAGTCAACGTAAATTTCACTGCAAAAACACTACAATGAGTTCTACAATGAGCTCTGAGCTCCAGGGTCCTGGATTCTCACAGCGGTTTCGGCACCACCCTTTTTTAGACTGTCCCAAAATCCATGTACAATAGGTCTGCTTATTTTGATTGCCAGATGCCAGGAAATACCATTTAAGGGTATGAATTTCAAGCCCCCCCCCCTCCCCATGGAGGATTTGTACAATTGAAGCTCGTTGGTGCGAAATTTGATCCCATGAAGTTAGCATCCCTCCGTTCCCATTCGTGAAATCCTGAATCCGCCTCAGAATTAGTCGAAGTTTTCACCATTGGTGGTCTACTTGTGTTCACAAAAGCAGTCAGTGGCCCCGGAGATCTTTTACACCGTCGAATGTATCACTTGTGAATGATTTAAGATTGTACGTGCACCAAGAAGTGTTCCCATTCGATATGATTAATGTAAAGTAATGATGAAAGTGTGCAAACTTTCTCACTTTTCCTGTGGTAAAATAGGATTCACCCTGTATGTTTTATTTTCATATTGGAGTCTCGAGCCTTTATATATCAATATCAGTCTGCCAAATACGGTTAATTCTTCAAATCAAGGAAACCGTTTCTTCCAGACTGACTCTCTTATTGTCAGATTCTCTTTTTGAATGGGTTATATCGTGTACGTTTTAAAGGTAAATAACATATTTAGCATAATCAGGAATATTTCGAAATTTGTTTTAACGTCTCGAACAAAAATTAGATTCCTACCAGCGTACCAAAAGCGTATCTTACAATTGGAGGAATTAGAAAATAACAGTATTTGATCACTGAAAAATTCATGGACAATTGTTTATGCTTGAAAGGTATATGGTTACGAAGATTTCACTATTGTCTGAGGGGCACAAGGATTTCGATCCTACTATCCGTCCAGGTGCAGGAGGTGCTGCCTCTAGAGTTTTTACACAGCCAACTTGTTGGAGAATATTCTGAATAAATCTGGCAATTGGCCCAAAATTTTAAAAACGGCATGGCGGTCTAGTAAGCACCAGAAAGATATCCACATGCCTATGAATAAAAACCTAGAAAATGAAACTAAATTACCAGACATTGGGAGTCTTTACTCACAAAAGAATTCATTGTATTTATTTTATTCAAACTTTTCAATTAAGTTAATACTTTAATGTAAAAAAATGTTTCCATGAGGCTCTCAGCAAACACTTGCAATTTATCAGAAAAATAAAAAAGGAGGAATTACAAGTAGCAACACATAAAAAATTTCAAGTGCAAATAAGGAAAAGCATAAAAACAATAACCAAAGAGCCCTAGCAGTTGAAGGAAAGATATGTACAATGAAAATAAGGAAGAACATATAAAACTGATGATAAGTATGCAAGGTGTAAGGTAGAAAATAAAAAAATGTCCACAGCAGAAAGATGCATGAAAAGTTACAGAAAATTAGAAAGGACAGGAAACTATGTACACATTTAGTGTTTAAAGTCAAAACACTGAATCAGACACGGCATCATTATCATTTAGAGTTTTACGTAATGCAAAATTTATAATTGCTGTTTCATCTCCTTATGGAGATTGCTGATCTTTTGAAAGCTCTCTCATGTCACCCTCAGACAATGAAAGTTCTACCTACTACGTTTTCTACTTGCCCCTCCATCAATTGTAACAAAAACTGTCTAGTACACCCCTAAGACATGTGGAGCAGTAGCCTAGACTGATTTTAAACGGCTCAAGATCACACTGACACACAACACTGTGTGAGCTTAATTGGGACTTTACTTGCTGCACAAGTTATCATTGGCCAACCAGAGTGGAGATAACTTGCTGCACAAGTTATTATTGATCAACCAGAGTGGGGATATTATCTGAATGAATGTCAATCAAAGTGCGGTCACCAACTGTCTTTAGAACTATACGGCTAAACTAACGGAATCATGAATTACTACTCTGGTAAAGCTAATTTTGCACGTTATTCAGTTAGGATCGTTATTGATCACCCATAAATTATAAGCTGAGACGTGGTCTTTTCACTTAAGAAGTTTTCATTAGTCAGCTTTATAAAAGATTGCAATCATTACTCTTTCATTCAATTTCAGATTGCCTCATTCAACTATGGCATGCGTGGTCAAGATCCTCTGAAAAATGTCTTATTTTATAATAAAATTAATCCAGAAGAATACGTTGAAAGAAGTGAATTATTGTGTGAGGTAAAAATGCGCCTCTCATAGTTATATGACCATATTTCAAACTTTTGCTGTTATCTGTGGTGGCCATGATCACTTCCCGGCGGATTTAAAAACATGTTTGAGACTTCATACTTTTCAGTTGTCGTCATGACTTATTATCGAGCTATAAACTAAGAGATCGGTGGTAAAATTGGTGGTATGTAAGCTGGTAATTTTAGTAATGACAAACGAGTCGTTTTGCAAATAACAAGACGTGATCTTGATGAGCAATGTCGGTAAGCATTCAATGTACATTCATTTTCAAGAATACTCCCTTTAAAGAAGTTATTGTAAATATTTTACAGAGCCTCATTTGGGTACTACGTCATAACTTAGGTTAGAATATGATTATTTTCAGTAAGTCCTGAGGCTTCCAGGGAGAAATATTAACGGAGGAGTCATTCTTGTTGATTGGCACCCTCAGATACATAACATAAATAAATCAAACTACTTTTTGTTCCATCAGAACTCTATGGATCTACCGACAAGATTTGAGGAAAAAACACCTACGAGTTTGCAGCAAGGATGGAAAAGATAAGGACAATGTGGAAAATGCATTTCAAAAGTGGTGTGAGGAAAACAATTTAAAATATATTTTGGTCAACACTTACATCAATGCCACGACAAACTTCGACTATTCAGGCGTCTTACAGTCTATTTGAAGAAAGTATAGACTAAATAAAGACCAAGTATTGTTATGTTTTCGCCTTTCAGGAAATATGTTATTGTGGCAATTAGTTGTTTCTTACAACTATCTTGAACTGTAGATTTTGTAGGTTTTGGAGAAAAAAGGGAACAAGATCATGCTTACATTTTTCTTAGATCTGGGAACTAGTGGATTAATTAGAAAGATTCAATCTTTATGGGAAGCAAGGAAAATAATACAGTAGTTATCTGTTATGTAGAAAAACAATTTGGTTACTTTGAAACAATGATAATTTCGTTCAATCTTACAGCCTGAACCACTCATTCCCGGTATGTCCACGATGAAAGCATCGCAACTAGATTCTGAAAAGCATGAAAAAGCCAAATCAAGGAAGAAACTTACGTACACTGAATGATTTTTTTTTACAATGAATGTTTTGCCTTGAGAATACCAAGGACCTGTAAAAGAGCCCTTTGGAGAATACATAGTCTATAAGTAATGACGAAAGTTACACAGATGTTCAAACACTTCAGCTTGGAGAACCCATTTACGTCTTTCGAAAATACATGATCAAAGAAAGAGTGAATAAAAATCATCAGTTGGCTTTAAAATACGATAAGCATACAGATATGTACATATTTAATATATGTTTTAATGTACCACCGCATTTCAATTCTTGCACTTAAATGCAATCACAGTTGAAGTCTGGAGAGTCTCGAGATCAGATAAAATACATCTGGAGTTCTCCATACATGAGATTACTTAAGATTCACATGGCTATATAATTACTTGTCATTTTTCTAGTCTGATAATTCGAGTAGCTAATGCTCCGTTGTTAGTGTATTCTTTCTTTCAATTTCTGCCATCGAGAAAAGGAGCAGTTTTATAAAACATTTTTTAGTGCAGTATCTTTACGAATTTACCACATGATTTCTGTAGTAGATTTCAATTTTTTTGTCTCGTTAATTGAACCTTTGCGTTTCAATTATACATTGCATCTTTCTTCTTGCATATTTTATCAATGTAAATCAAAAGGAACATCCCTTACTTTAACGTTTATATTAACGTACAAAATTCACACTCATGTAATCAAACCAACAAATTATTTTCCAGAAGAAACAAGTGTCAGAATATACAGGATCCTATTTGAAGGCCATAATCATTTCATTACATTTTATATACTACACTAAATGAAGTAAAAACTCTTTCTTATTTACATATGTGACATAGAGAGATTAATTGTAACACAGTGAGTAATCCCTGATAACCTTGAACGGGCATAAAAATGCAGTACGTGACAGGGAGAAGTAAAATTAATTAGGATTTACTATCATTTTATAAGAACTGTGTCTCTGAAATTTATGTTCCATTCTTATATATTACTTGTTCAATTGTATATACAGTGATAATATTCGTCGGTAACACAAATCTTTGATCTTTAACAACATTGCACACTCAATTATTTCTCCTTGAAAAGGAGTTAATTGATGATGATTAAGTATTCAAAACCTGATTTGAAAGGAGACTCAAAGAATTTTTGTTGTCATTGACAGGCAGTGACCTCAAAATCGAAGCATCAATTACGGAACATATCACTGGAAAGCATAATACGGAATTCCTTACTTGCTTTCTTGAGGATGTGATATTCCACTTGAAGGTAGTACTTAAGTTTATAGTGTATAGAAAAACACAAACTTTGTATGTAAAATGAAGAAACCGATTGGATACCTAGCTTCATCAATATAACCAAACTTAACATAGTCATAGCTTAGGTCAAAAGCACTCTTTAAACAAAGGTTACAAGACTGTCCCCAAAAGGTTTAAACAAAATCACATTCCCAAAATAAATGTTTTAGTGTTTCATCCTCCTTTTGACAAAAAGTACACAACGAACTTTCTTTAACATTGATCTTAAATAAAAACATATTTGTAGCAAATTTTGGAAAATTTGTCCCAGTCATAAACTCGTCTGTCAATTTCATGCCATTTCTCAATTACTTAAGGCTATTGTGATTTTTCCTCAATTAATTGTTTATAGATATATTTGGTGACCTTAGGTGACATAGTAACCTTTACAAGACGTTGTTCATTACCATTTAGGCTGTGGGCGAGATTTAAGTTTTATTTCCAGGTGTTTGGAATTGCTGACAAAATACCAAAGTAAACAATAAATGGAAAACGATTTAGATCAAAATTTTCACAAAACTTTTTATAATTAATAGCGTTAGCATTGTTGTAAAAAGAAACCACGCACACGTAAAACTCCCCTTTCTTTAAGGGTGTCGAAATAAATGATCTTATTATCAACTTTGATGTAAGAATTATTCAAAATATATTGATTACTATAGTCAGTTCTATCTGGACTTTTGAAGTTAAAATCTGACCAGGCGTAGCAAACATCACGGATAAAATTATTGGAGATATTAATTTCCTTTTTACTAAACTTACATATAAAAAGAAAACATTTACCATATCTCATAAGACCTTGATCAAATAAAATTTTCCATAATCCTTTAGCATCATCCATGTAAAATTTGACCCATTTGCACTTAAGACTTGTAGCGAATGATCGCACGTCAATCATATTAAGGCCCCATGGACTTTATCATTAATTGAAACATTTCGTTTAATTTTATCTGGTTTATTACCCCAAATGAAACCAAAAAGAAGACTCTCAACGTAATTAAAAAAATTCAATACTTGGATTTGGTAACACAGAAAATAGATAAACAAGTTGTGAAATAAGAAAGGTTTTGATAAGGACAATTTTCGCAATGGGTGTAAGGTCTTTGGAGGACCAGAGATAACTGAGACTCTTAATACGAGAAAGTTTGGGCACATAGTTCAATTTAAAAAAGTCATCATGATGATGATTGAAAGAAATATTCCTAAATATTGGACTGGTTTGTCACTTACGACGGAGTCCAAAGTTCTGAAATAGTTGGGTGGTTTGGATAATAAAGGTCCAAGCGGGAATAAACAAGATTTGCCCAACTTAACTTTCAAACCAGATGCATTGCAAAAGTGATCAAGTATTTTCACTGTCCCAGAATATCATTCAATGAACCGTTAATGATAACCACCGTATCATCAGCATAAGTTGATTTTTTTTTAGGACAGAGCTTGCGATAACAATCCCTCGAATCTTAGAATCAAACTTAACAAGATTGCTAAAGTTAGTTGGTTAGTAAGATGAGGTTTTAAGGCCCAGTTTCTAACCAATTGGTTTAAGCCGAGCCGGCCACGGCCTTTTTTCCAGTTGTGGCTCACTGGCTTGTCTTCCCTCCTCCACTGCTTATGCTGAGCACCAAGCATAATGGCAGTAGGTTCCATTTTAACACTTCGGTATGACCTGGCCAGAATTCGAACCCTAGACCTTCCGGCTGCAAGTCGGATGCTCTAACCACTACCATGCAGTCGCTTAACAAGAGTGCTAAAAATTTCTGAGCAAGTGATAAATCAATACGGGCTGAGGGGACAACCTTGACGGACATGCCTGTAGACTCTGAAATACTCCGAAATAAAGCCATTATTGACAATACAGGATGAGGCGTTAGTATAAAGTATTCTAATCCAAGATTTAGAGTCGCTGACAAAGTTAAAGTAAGTGAGAGTATTTTGTATAAAATCCCAATCGAAAGCTTTTTCATAATCGAGAAAAATAAGTGCACCATTAATATCATTTTCATCACAGTAATTAATCAAATCAAGGACTAATCTAATGTTCTCACCGATGAATCGACCTTTTAGAAACCCTGTTTGTTCCGGACCTATAAGGTCAGGAAGAACTTTTTTCATACGAAAAGCTAAACACTTGACAGCAATTTTGTAATCTGTATTAAGCAGTGCGATCGGTCTCCAGTTTTTCAAATAGCGATGATCTTTATTTCCTTTAGGGATAAGTGTTAAGCAAGCCCTACCTTGTTCATCTGAAATAAAACCCTTTTGAAATAAGTAGTTAAAAGAATTTACAAACAGCAAGCCAATGTCTTCCCAAAATACACGATAAAATTCAGTTGGGATTCCATCGGAACATGGAGACTTATTCAAGGAACTTGAAAATAAAGATCTACAACACTCTTCAAGTGAAAGGCGCCCCTTGCAGCTCCTAGATTCACTATCAGAAAGTTTTGTAATTAAAACATCTAGGCTATTGTAGAAAGTATTTGAACTGACATTCGGATCCTTAGTTTAAAGCTTCTTAAAGTAGTTACATGCAGATTTTAAAATATCGTTAGGGTTACCTACCACTTGATTACTCTCTTACAATAATTGATTAATGCTGTTACAAGACATTCCTTTTTTCTTAATTTAGAAAATGGTTTGTATTTTTCTCCCCCTTTTCAGACCACCTAGCCCTGGACCTAATAATAATGCCCTTTACTTTACAATCATACATAGCATCAAGTTTACTCCTTGTTTCCTAAAGTTGATTTTTGAGATAATCACATGGACATAGAGCATACTGATATTCGAGTAATGAAATTATTTCAAGTAACCTCTTTTCATCATAATGACGTTGCTTTGCAGCGGCCTTAGAATAGGCAATTGAAACAGATCTTATGATAATTTTACAACTTTCCCAAAGGAGACTTGCATTATAACTGGAGTGGTTTGTAATTGTCTCTTATAGCGTCCTTGACCGTGGGAATATACTTTGGGTCATCCAGCAATGAAATATTAAGTTTCCACACACCTTTTCCACGGACATTACCTACTAAAACAATCAAAGTGACAGAAGAGTGGTCGGAGACAAAAAATAGGGAGAATAGACGTACCAGTAACGGCATTCTGGAGATGTTTCGACAAAACAAAAAAATCGAACCTACAGATTTATCGATATTTGAATGCCAAGTGTATTGATTGCTACTAGGGTTTCTTTCACGCTAGATATCGATCAAATCATAAATTCCCATCATATGCAAAACTTTTTTTTTTGAAAAATTGTTACTGATCATGCGTTGTTTAATTCGAACTGTTTGGAAAGAGGACTAGTAATTTATTAGTCTATGTGCAACTATACTTTTGAGATACCAGGAAAGTTGAAAGAGCTCAATAAACAATACGGGCTTTGCGACACATAAAGCAATCAAAACCGTGAATATACAAGCCACAAGGCAAAATGTGCTATGAAATAGCACAAAGAACGAAAAAAGTTGTATCATTTTGTAGGTAGATTTGAGGTTGTAGTAAATTTTCTTTCTCCGTTTGGTTCAATTTTAGTTCGTACAGATCATCGTCAACATATAGATTACAAACTTTCCATTGAAATGCTAATCCAGGCAAATCCTGTGGAAATATAAAAGAAAATAAATGCATATTAACTATTGAAATGCTGCTATTATGGAATCATTCTTATCCTTCATTCTTATCCCAAGGATGTGTACTAAATCACAAATTTTGGGACGTTGCAAGCTATGTAAACACGGTAAATATGGAGGAGAGCTGAATCACTCAAGTCCGAGATTGGTTAGTTTTTACTTTGCAAGAAAATGAAACCTTCAACCGAAGAACTATTTGGGGCTATATCCCAAGCCCCGGTCCCGACGGAACTGTTTTTGCAGAAAAATAATTCACCTGTGCAGGTATATATCCTGAGTGAAGTAGTTCAGTGCTGTCTCCTAGCCTGTCTACATATAACTGGGCAATGTTCAACATTTGAAAACAAAATTTCCCAAAAAAGGGACCATACTGGGGGCCAAATGAACTGACTGGGGGCTGTGCATGGGACTGGGGGGCCATGCCCCCAATTTGTATGTTAAAAAAGGCCCTGGCCTATTTGATTTTACAACCTGGGAAGAATGACCCATTAATTTTAAATCAAACTCAAAATTTTTGAAGGCTGCCATTTTCGTTTACAAGGGACATGTTCTCACTCAAAAGGAATGGTAGGTCTATCTCCAAAACTTGGTGATGTGACAAAAGTATAAATACATCACAAAGCACAATTTTGTACGGTAGGCCAATAGCTGTTAAATTACTATATGAACAGTACTGTACTGGTAAATAAAACTGAAAAACATAACATGCAGATCCCATTTAAAAGGAGATATGACATTCCCCACAACTAGGTAGTTGCTTGCAACTCTCACCCCAAACTTAGTTAGGAATAGCCCTAGAGTTCTTAATACAGTTGATAACTGCACTTTCATTAACAATACACTTTCACTCTATTCAGTCAATGACTTGTAAAGTCACTGAGTTGTGCTCCCAATTTAGCTAACACACTCTGTATGTGACAATATTGCCCTGATCATAATAAACTCAGTGCATGCTACTGGCTGTGTCTAATTAGAAGTGTACTAGGAGGGTTTCATTTAAATTGGAGGAGAGACTAAACGTTAACTTAGTAGGAGAATTGTTTCTGTCTGGGGTGAGATTAGAGAGCCTTTAAATGGTAGAATAATTGACCTTTCTTGATGGTAAACTATAGTTGGTGTACCAATATGTAGAAAATGAAAATGATAAAGTAATTGCATGAAAACTGTAGAGGAAAGTTTGGAATCTAAAAATTTTAAGCTTGAGATAGCATGGATCAAAATGATGGAAAATGCAGTCAGATTACACCACATGGCAATTATAGAATCATCCATGGGCTTTGTAGCAGGCCCCTGGGCCCATGCATTTCAAACTTGTGCTTACATTTGTGCTGGTCAAGGTCATGTTCCCCACATTGTAGATGTTGTGGTGGCCTGGTATGTGCCAGCCAATTTAGTATCATGAGTAGTGTCACATATTAGACGCTCGAAGGTCATAGATGACCGGGGTTGAAAGAAGAGGCCACCAGGCAAAACGTTTAAGTGCCCACTTTAACAATTTCGATGTGCATGCAGTACAGGCTCTTTGACTTCATACTTTTGAGTTTCACCAAAAGCCCATCATTGCAGGTCCCACCGTGACTCAAGTCACAACTTGCAAAACTGCCTGACTTGAAAAATTCTCGTCAATTTCCCCCCGTTGAAATAACACAGTGACTCAAGTCAAGTCATGACTCCTGTTGCTAAAATGAGTGTAGTTGACTTGATTTGCCACAAAAAAGAGTGGCTTGGTTAGACTACTATTAGTGTCCTACTTGTGGTAGAAAAAATTTCTACTTATAAGTTCCTATGTTTTCCTCCTATATTTATTCCTGTTTTGAGCTCCCTGTTGGGAGCCCAGTTATGTGCAAGCACTTGGGAGGGAATTCCTTAGCCTTTAGGGTCTCTGGTTAAAGTGCTTCAGATCCTTGCCATTTATTGATACTGTTATTTTAACTGCTGTAATTAATCACTTGGCAACTCATTACATAGATTTTTACATCCTACAACTTTCCCACTTATTTTACAGATCCACATATATCTGTAAATGTATATAGCCCACCTTGCCTTAAAGACACAGAAGGAACAAATGTAATCCACTCAAAATCAGGCTCTTCAACCCCTTTTTAATGTCACAGTAAAGAGACAAAGGTTTACACAGCTACTGGAGTTCCTTAATAGTTAATAGACAGAAATATTACACTTATGAAAAGATTAAAGGTAGAATAGTATTTAATCTTTCTGGTATTCTGTACCAGTGTCTCAATTTATTTTGTGACATTTTTCATATCTTCCCTCAACATTCTAGTACAATGTACAGTTTTTAATCAATACGATAGTAAAGCTACCTACAGGTCCTATTGTTAAAATTGTTGATATAACTCTGAAACAAAATGAAAGTTTTTGGGCCCTACAGTATTGTTGATATCAATTCACTTCAAAATGGTAGAAAACTTTTGCTTATGAATTTTTACTAAGTGTGACCTGTCAAGTGACATGAAAAGTACTTCCAACTTTGTAAATTAAGTATTAAAAACTAAAGGAATTATTTCAAGTAATTTTCATAATATATCCTGCAGGATACTCTTGCACAGAAGGTACATTTTGTGTCACTGATATCTATTGTCATTCAAAGTATGTTGTTGCTTTTTCATGGTATGTAGGCTACATGTGGGTGGGCTTGTCACCTTCATACTTGCATTCTTACCCCTGTATCCTATAATGATACCTCTCCTCTTTCTACATGGAGGATGTAGTATCAGTCCACAGGTATGGCAGCAAGTTCCTATAGTTGAAATTCTCAAAAAATTCCATAAACTGCAGTGTAGATGAAGTTCTCTAATTACAGTCCATGTACATGCATACTGCATGAAAAGGAATTCACAGTTGTTCATGTTTGCCACCATCTCCAGTTTTCATGGGAAATTCCATCAGGTTTGTGTATAAAGTTAAACCTCATCTCAAGGGTATTTTTCCATTGATGTAGTAAGCAGATTTCTGAAGATAGGGCATGCCAGAATTGCATTTGTGGTTCCCCAGCACTTATAGCACCACTTTGTATTATGCAATAAAGACCACATATCTAGCATGGACCATTTCACCTTTCAAGAGAAAACAATCTTTTCTGTCCTGCCTCATGATAAGATATTGGTAGGCTCCTGGATTCTGCCTTAGTATGTAGTTTGGTAGAATCTTTTTTTCCAAACAAGTTGATGTAATTCCTATAGGTGCCTTCAAGGACAAAAAGGACATATAACCAATAATTTTTGTGTACATAAGTAATTATATGTAGTTGCAATGTTTTTATTTCATTTGTTAAAGGGAAATGCAGCCACCCTAATTTTCGAATAGTTCACTCCAGTATTCTAATTTATGTACTGCATGCTCTTTACAGCCATGTGAAAATATTTTTTCACAGAGGTGAGTTAATGCCATACAACTCCTTGAATTATACCTTTAATATTTTTTTTATGAAACATGAGAGACACTTGTGAAGGAAATAAGAGTTCAAGACACACAGGCTCATCACCACAAGTACAGTTTTGGTTGGGGGATAGTAAAGTTTGCAATTGGTGGCTGCTCATTGATTGACATTAAATTTAAAAAACCAGAGTAGCTCACTCATTACACAGCATGCACAGAGTGTGGTGTTCTGGTTTAGTGCACAATAGGCCCTTGTATAGGCCTACTCAATCTGATATGCCTTTTAGCAATAAACTTAGTTTTTGTCGAGTCTACACAAGGGAGAGCTTACTGTAAGACAGTTTTTACTTAGTCGGGAGATTAACCGCCTGGTTACCTGATATTTCAAAATAAGATTGGAATGCATGCATGGCCGGCAATCCCGGAAAAGGGACTTGTTCCCCCTTAATATTTGAGAAATGGCCCGTTGACTTAAATTTTTTGCACAGTTATTTTTTTAAAACAAGGCGTGTCCCCCCTCCAATACCGAGAACAAATAGCCATCCTTGGATGCATGGCTGCCTTTAAAGTACATGCAGACACAGACCCTTACCTGTGTGTAAATTAGGTTTGGGGTCATATGACCTACAGAAGACTAAACTGGGTATCAGTATATGGTACATAATTCCAGCCTTAATCCAATTGTTTGGGATATCCACAAGAGACCAAACAACAGGAAATATTCACGTACATACAAAAAATACATACAAATGAATAAAGGTTATGCTTATATGGGCTGTTGAGTTTGTTTCTTGTATGTGTTTCGTTTTTTCACAGTTCAATGCTTGGTTTATTGTATCCGACCTTGGGATTTTGGGGGAATTTTGTACACACAGTCTTGGGAAATGATAGGCTTACTTGTGGTTTCCTTTAGCCTACTACAGGCTACTAAACGTAAGTTAGAAATCACTAGACACGGCATACGATTGGGTTTTTTTCGCGGAAGTGCTGCCATCAGTACTAATTGCTATCATATCTTTCATCAGGTTTCCTTACCTTTTCGCAGCTCTCATCCATCACACAGGGCACGCCTGGCAACATTTAAACAGTGTTCTATGAAAGTCATCAATTTCTTGTTCATTTGAGGTACAGGCATCTGCGCCGTGTTAACGTGTCATTGCCGATGATGTCCCGTTGTACGTGTTGACATATATAGCTAGCTAATTCTTAGCAATGCAGTTGAAACTAGTACTGTACTTCCATACTCGTTATCATGACGTTATCATCGACGTGCGCTGCGAACTTTTCAAGTGCAAAAAATTGATGGCGCTATAACATTTTTGAATGTTTGAAGGAGAAAAGAATGCATTTAAAAATGCGATGTCGCCCTGGTTTGGCCTCACGTTACCCTTCCTTTAAAAGATTTCAACTGTGCATGTAGATACCCCAAATTATGTTTAAAAACCCCTATTGTGTTTGGCAGGGGTTAAAAGGTCATTTTAGATCACCAGAGGTCAAACTATGACAACCTTGTGACCATAATATTTATCGCATGTACATTATATATACATACATATATATATGTAAAGGCAACATTTCGGAACTTTGCTCACTAGTAGAAAATATGTATAAAATTCACGAGACTATTAAGTTCACGATGGAAGCATCTCACGAGTCAGTCACATATCTATACTTCACTATTTTCAAAGGCAAGTACTTTGAAACCCACGGGCGGCTGGACACCAAAGTCTATACAAAGCCTACAGAAACCTATTAATATCTTGATAGGACTTTTGCCCACCCACTCTCAACCTTTAAAGGCTTTATAAAAGGAGAAGTTTTAAGATATGTGAGATTGTCAAATAATGAGAACGATTTCGTCTCTAAGAAGGACGTTTTCAAAGAAAAAAATTGCACGTAACTACACGGGCCGAGAATTTGATAACGCCACTAAAGACATTAATTATAAAGAGCGATCAAATCTTCTTTTGCTCAAACCACGTGAAAATAAAACTCCACTAATTTTCAAAATGAAATATACACCCCATCTAAAAACCAAAGAGCTAAAAGAAAGCCTGCTAAGACACCGGCACTTGATATCGGAAGGCCAAAACTGTGTCAAATTTTTCCGAAGCCACCGTTCCTAGCCTATGGGAGGGCGCCTATAACTTAAAATATTATCTAGTTAATTCTAGACTGAAAAGTGACGGTGAATTGGAAATAAATCATGAGAATAAATTGAGGCGCTCTGAAAGAGCATAATTTTGAAAACAATTCTTGTTTTCGAATAAAGACTAGGACAAACTGAAAAGTCTGACTACTGATGAAGCTCAACATCTAAAACCATGAGCAGAAACATGTCTAGTTTAAGGTTTGAGAAACCTAACAGAGCAGTAATACAAAGTATCTGTGGTCTTTAATCTCATCCAACTGCACAGATATGCTACTTGTCTAATTATAAGATAATTGACCGTTAAGAACGCAGAAATTATTTTAAAACAAATTTTGAAACACGGGACTGCCTATGTAGCATCAGATAATGCCACCGCGTACCCTTTTTGATTTAGTTAAATGAATTAAAGAACAACAAGGAAATCATCATAAAAGATGCCGACAAAGATAGTGCGGTGGTAATTATGAACAAACATTTCTATAAGAGTAACACTTTTGAGATTCTCAAAGACCCGAATAATTACTAGAAAACTTCTAAAAACTTCGATAAGGACACAATGATAAATATTCATGTTTTATGCCAAAAGTTTAATGTAAATCTTACTAATAAGAAAATTGATTATGTCACTAAATTTGATCATCTAACCAGTGATTTCTATGGACTTCCAAAACTCCGCTAGTCAAAATTACTTAAAGACGCTATTAACGACCAAAATTCAACTATTATTTAGCTGTACTATCCAAGTGATTTAAGTTTCCGTCCTATTTTGGCTGGACCAGTTTGTCCAACTCACTGCTTAAGTGATATGATAGATATTCTTCTTCAGCCTTTCATGACTAAAAAAGCAAGTTACATTAAAGATGACTTTATTTTTTTTTAATTTTATATCTGACGAAATTCCAGAGGACTCCTTACTCTGTACCTTTGATGTTGTAAGCCTGTACATCAATATTCCACATTCTTTGGACATTGAAGCTAATACTTATTGGATTGAAAAATATCCAGAAATACTTCCTGATCGAATCCCAAAAGACTTTATTATTGACATTATCTGTCTAATTTTTAATAATATCTACGTCCAATTTAGAGACCTAAATTTTACACAGATCAACGGTATAGCCATGTGAACAAACATTGGCACCAACTTACGCTACATTAACTCTAGCTTTCCTGGAAAACAAATTGTATAATGAAATTGAATTGAAGTTCGACTCCACTGTTAAGCAAGTGTTTGTGAAATCTGGAACACGTTATCTCTATGACTGTTTCATAATTTGGAATAATGCCTGGGTAACATTAATGTTGTTTTTAATATCTTACAATGTCTACATAAGGGTATAAAATTTACTATGAATTGTAATGATAAGGAACTACCGTTCCTTGATATTCTAGTTATTAAGTTAAAGGGCAAGCTTTTGACAGACATTTGCTACAAATCGACGGACACTGAACAATACCTCAATTTCAAAAGCAATCATCCTGGAACCTGCAAAATAAGCATCCCTAAAAATCTTACCAGATGTATTTGCACTATTGTTAAAACACCAGATTTACGTGCAAAAAGTCTTCATTTATTATCAGTTTGCTTCACTTCACGGGAGTGTCCACATAAGTTAATTGAATATGGAAATATGGAATTAGAAAGACCGAAAGTATCCCTACTCATATTTTACGTAATTTTTGAAAAACAAAGGGACACGACAGACACACTCGCTATTGTGTCCACCTTTAACCCTAGACATCCAGAAACTTTCAATTTAAAATACAATAACATACCCATTTTGAACTGCAGCGTCGTAATGAATACTATTATGAAAAACGTAAAACTTATCAAAAGCAAACGACAACCACGGAATTTGAAAAAAATGTTAACCCAAGCAAAGTTTGAAGACAGCGAATCAACTTCGCAAATGAGCAAATGTAACCGTTCTCGTTACAAGATTTACGGTATGTAATACGCAGAAGTTTACATTTGGAAACATTGAATGCCATTTGCCAAGTGATAACCCAGTTTTGTAACTTAAAAAGGTCCTCCTGAAGTAAAACTGCATCCTTCAAGGATGTAATAGGCCTGTAAAGTGCACTATCATCAGCAAAGAGACGAATAGA
>WURT03658750.1:0-18377 GCA_009936505.3 Holothuria glaberrima
CCCCACCCCCTATACCCTAACACCAGAGTAAACCCCACCCCCTATACCCCAACATCAGAGTAAACCCCACTCCCTATACCCCAACATCAGAGTAAACCCCACCCCCTATACCCCAACATCAGAGTAAACCCCACCCCCCATACCCCCACTCCCTTCCAAACACTGCAGAAATTTTATTCATCACATCCTTCTTCTTCTCCTGCACCTATCAGTCAGCTATGAAAATTAAACTCTAATCCCTCACTCCACCCTAATGGGTGAAAGGTCACACTATGGTACTCACTTCAACCTTTCCTCCTCCAGCCATGCTACGATTGCATCTCGTTGTTCCACTACCTCCAGCATCTCCTCCAGGAGAAGTGCTTCCACTTTCCGATCTTCCTCTGTCTTCTTTGAATCTGTGTTAAATGTGAAAAGGAGGTTGTGATACATATCATTAGAACAAAATTTGCACCGGTTCTACAAGAATGGGAGGAACGGGTAAAGGGGGGGCGCGTGCAATCCAGAGAGTTCTCAGTTTTGGTAGAGCATACAACTGTGATTGCATGTGATACTTGGAAGAGTAACATCTCATTTACCTTAGGACTACTGACAAACTTCTGCTGCACATTCTTCAAAGTTAAGCAGCAATATGTTGCAATGCTTCATGCCATGAGGAAGATGTATCCTTCAAGAGTGAGCTTAATCTTATCTGTTTTGGTGTGCTTTTTGCACAGATTACATAAACATGAGCCACCTAACAAAAAAGTTTTTCCACTTTCACTTTAAGACAGCAAGTAAGAGAGGAACAACAGGATGGGCACCCCCTTAGGGGTACCTACCAGAGCCAATAAAAATTTGCCGGACATAACTGTAGGCAGTGGGGGGAATGCAATCGTAAATAGAAGGTAAGAGAAGAGAGACATAGACCCACCCCTATCAGCAATAACAAAGTAAAATACTGAATGATGTAAAAAGGACTTCCTTTGGACTGTCTGCATAAACTGTACAAGCAAACACCTGCTATAAACTCCTGTTAAGGGTTTAAAATGAGAAATTTAAGCTGTCTGATCAGTCCCCAAAATGCCACATGAATCATTTTGCTGTGGGTTTTTCCTTCACACATTTTCTGCCATGCTCTCTGACAAATGTTTTTTGATGAATGTGATGCACAGCATTCTCTGAATACACTGAACATGGTTCAATTAAATCCTAAATGCTTGCAACATTTGAAAGCTGTTTACATGTACAGTATATAATAAATAGCAAGGCTGCGTGACATAGACCAAGTTGTGGTTGTCAAAATTTCTATCATGGAGTGTGAAAACTATTTAATATTTCATTGGCCGTGATTGCTAACTACTATGTTCAAGCATTGTATTTTTCTGCTTTCATGATTTTGGATGACCTGCAATGTACTAAGTACAAACAAAAGCTAAAAATTCTGTAAAACTCATAACAAAATTACAAAAGTGGGGAAATTTTCCTTAAAAGGGATATGAAGTCTACACAATTTTAAATTAGTGTATTCTGTATTAATCTGCCCCTGCTGGTCCATGCAAGTTGGGCCTCACAAAGATGCAAAAACTTCCACCACTACTAAGCTAAAAAAGTGCTTTTTCTGATCAAGACTGATTAAAGATAACACACTAAACAGAATATCAGTTTCTTACTTTCCATTGTATGTAAGTTTTTCTAGCCCTGCACATTTCCCATCTCCATTATATAACTGCTACCAAGACACTATTCATAAACTTGTTTCAATGGAGGGCACACCAGTGTTCACCCTAGGAACTGGGAATTTTTAACTTTTCTGCAGTTTCCTGTCTTTATTTGGAAGAAATTTGTTACCTTGGGAGAGGTATCCACCCCTTTCCTAAAACCTGTTTGGTGTAGAAGGCACCCTGCATTACAGCTTATAATTGGACCCTTGAAACAGACCTGGGAAAAGAGCTGTCCGCTCTCCAGCAATCCTGGGCAAAACCCTGAACGTGGTATCCTAATTCATGCAAAGCTTTTTTAATCATGTGGCTTTTTCATTACTTGAATTTTTTTACATCCAAGAAGTAACTAACTCCTTAGTTTATATGTACTTTAGTTTAATACTCAATATTTATTTTCTGAAACATTAAAAATGATAGCTGAAGGGAAACATGAGAAGATGGAAAGATTTCCCTGATGCACTAAAATACCATTGGTGCAACAAATACATATAACATTTAGGCTACAAAGCGTAAGTACTTAATCTGGAGAACACCCATTGTAGGCACACTACTGATACTAGCTAACCCAGAAGCTGTACATTTTTCATTGGACAAACAGACAATGAAAGCATTATCAAAAGACAAACCCCTTCCACTAGAATTTTTTCACTTAAAAAATTTTGTTGACCATGTCATAAAAGCAGATGTCCCTAAGGAAAACAACTGTCCACAGAATTTTCACAGTATAAATAAGAACACCTTCCTTAAAGGCCATGTAAATGAAAGGCATGGATTATGTTTGCCAAAAGCCTCACCCCTCCACTACCAAGTTTTAGTCAAATAAGATCTTTTTTCCTCTGTGGCATCACCCAGAAATTGGGAGGCAAACTTCATGGTACGCATGTCTTCCCATGAATAATTCTGAGATGAAAACATTTCACTGATGTGAATATTGTCCTTCTCTCACAACTGCTTCCCCCACCCTCCCCAACGATCAATCCATCTAAAGAAGCACTGACATCTTTAAATGTATTAATCCACAATGATACCCATTGCTACAAATTTTTACATTGCTTTTTCACATATTTGGTTTTTTGTGATGGGAGTTCCATGAAACCAGCATTCTTTGAGCAAAGCAAGAGTAACATTTGAATATTAAAACTTACTCGATTACTTGACATGTTTCATCCTCTATCAAGAACAGAAAGTTGGAAATACTTTCACTAAGATACAATCTAAATTCACAATATGGGTATTTTTGGAATAATCCTTTTCAAAATGTACATTTTCAGGTCCAAATTCATTCATCCCGAGTTTACATATATGGTTATTGATCAAAAAATAGCCAAGACTTTCTTCAGCCACAAGAAAAGGAGAATCTTATTGTGAAGATGAATACTACGAATCAAGCAACTTAACACAAGCCTCAAATAGCCTGTTCCCACATGCTCCGGCTTGCCCCACTCTTGCTCTAACCTTGCTCGTCCTATCCATCTAACCTCGACTTTGCCTCATGTGAAGGCGGTAAGCCTGGGCTTAATTAAGCCCCTCATTTGAGGTGGGGTAAGATCAGCCAAGCCCGGGCTTATTTAGACAAGTGTAAATAAATAACGATCTCTGGAGAGTTGATGAATGGAGTGGCCTAACAAGTTGCTGTTTTGGGGTAAGTGTGTGGCGTGACTTCCAATGGAGAAGTCTTGAAGCAATGGGTTTTGTGTTTATACTGCTAAGTTTGACCCATTATCAATCTGGAAGTTGAAATTCCACATTGCCCAGGTTTTCAACTCGTATGAACACGGGTCAATTTTGCAGAGCTTATCTGTGGTTCTGAGTTTGCGGGAACAGGGTATTAAAGGGCACAGCAAACCTAAATATCAGAAGGGCACTGACCACAACTTTTTAAATTGCATGAATGCCCTTTAGAGGGGGTACCATAGTAAATATCATTAGCATGTTGGTTTTTTGCCATCAGTGCCTTCATTGTGTCAAACCCTGTAACTGATGTACAAGTCTGCAATATGGTTCAACATATCTGGAACATGGGACAGATGCTAAAAGACCAACAAGAGTATCAATTTTGTGGATCCAATTTACGGGGGCGTATCCAGGAATTTTCAAAAGAGGGGGCTCAAGGATTGATTGATCGCTATCCTGAGGGAGCGGTCTACAGCATGCAGTGTCCCCATCCCCTTTGGAAAAGTTTTGCTTTTGGAATGGCCCATTGGCAGCCATTTGACAACCTGTTACCTGGCCCTTTCTTGACTAGAATAAAGAAAACATGTAATCAGCAGCACACAAAGCTTACCATCCACTGCTAATCTGGTTCTTATCTCTTGTTCTAGGTGACTATGGCGGTCCTCAAGCTCCAACTCCCAGGCCTGGGCCATAAGTTCAGATTCGAACCGGACCAGAGCATTCTTCTCATTGACCAGGCTGAACCACTGGGCCATCAAATCTTGTTCTGGTACGGGCTGGTCCTCTGCAGGTTTAATGTGTGAGGCAGAAAGAAGATAAGGGCAAAAGTAAAGAAAAAAAATTGAGAAATAATGAAAAAAATACCAAAGTGAAGCTGCTGACTGAACTCAGCATTTCTCTTTTTTAGCCAGAGAAGAGGAAAATACAAGGAAATCTTCTCAGCCACCCTCCTCATTTGAGAAATGGACTGTTTTGCTTCCAGCATTCCTCAAAATCTATTTTCCCTGAGTTTTACGTGTTGTTTCCCCTGATGGATTTTCAAAACTTCTGGACAACTATTTCAGATCTAACTTGGACTTGTTGCAAGGGTGAATGAGTGATAAATACTGGTGCATTACTGAAAACTGTTTTTAACCCTACTTCTTTACACACCACTCTTACAGCACCTTTAATACCGATCTAATGGCTGTTTATTTTCCAGGTGGGAAGAGGTATATCACTATGACATCTCACAATAGAAAAGTTTGCTGTTTACATGTACAGTGGCTCCAACAAAGAGTGTGTGTGGGAGTGAGGGAGGAGGTAAGAAGAGGTGACAACCCCTGGGGCCGCCTTGGGTATGGGCCTGGCTGTGACTGAGTGTATTGGAATCTTGAGTTCCCCCTCCCCCATTCCCCTGACCCTCCCATACAAGGTGAAAAATGTTTCTTTCTCAGGAATGGAGACACATACTCCATAATTCCTTTTGTATTTCCATGTGAAAAAAAAAGGTAAATATCCCTAGAATTGCCAGCCCGACTCAAACCATTTGGTTAGAAACTGAGCCGTAAAACCTCATCTAACTACCTAACCCTACAACTGCCAAAATTTCCCTCCAAATACCCAAATTTCCCAGGAAGGGGCTCGCAGTTCCCAACTTTTCCATCCGTGGTCCCACATAAACCCTTCCCTAATCTGCAACACTATACTGACCTTCTTTTCTTAGAGCCTTCTCGACTTCTACACCTCTGGCTTCCAATTCCCTCTGTTTGACCTCAGCTTCCTGGAGTTGTCTCTGGATCTCTTGCGCCATGCGGTGCCGTTTGAGTTGTTGCTGACGATGCTGACGGCGTGCCTCCCTCTGCACCCTCCTGGTAAGTTTGGCATTTAGTTCTTCTTCCTCCATCTTCCTCTTCTCCTTTATTTGACAAAATTATACAATAGATAAGTCAGACTTGAAGGCACAAGATATACAGGACACACATGCTAGAAAATTATGACTATAAGTTTGAATAAAACAGTCAGACAAAATACAATCACAAGTAGTATTTATCAACATTTTGATACTTGGTTCACAGACAGGGAACCACAGAGAACAGGACAAGATGGGAGCACCATTGCCATATGACATCAATAGGTAATATGATAAGTTAAAAGGGATAGCTTGCAGCAATCTAAGGATGAACCTTTGGTAACAAGTCCTAAACAAGATGCCTTACAGCATCTGAATCACACCTTTAATTATAGTTACATATAAATCTAGACTACGACAATGAACACAGTGAAATGTCTTACTACACTTTTTTGTAAATATTCTTTGTAAATAGGATGAACTAATCTTAAACAAAATTAAACTGAAAGGACAAACCTAAATTTATAAAGGAAAATTTAAAACCAATCATCAATAGTTGTTCCAAGCACAAGTCAAAGAAATCGTGCCTGTACTAACTCGCCAGAGTGTACACTTTGTGGAACATTATACAGCTATCAGGTGTAAATGAATAATACCAGGATCATTTGATAACATTTATGCAAAAATTAAAAAAAAAAAAAAAGGATGATGTGGGATGTATTCAGCACAAGCATCCTCCAGTATGGATGACACTTTGTGTGCTGAGGGTGGAGGTTGGGGTGAAGGTGGGGTGAGGGGAGAACGGGGGACAGTGTAGGATATTCATTATGTATGCAATGTTTCATTCACAAATAATTTCACATAAGGGTATCTAAATTAACCAAAGACTGCAAAGCAGACGTAGTGATTTACAATACAACCCTTCAAATTTATACAGCATGTTTTCATTTGTGCAAAATGATAATTTTAAACCAATGAACACATCACAGAAATGAGAAAAAGGTCAAACTTCCCCCAAAACTCTCCAATTTGTAGAAAAACAGCCAAATTTTTAAATCAACATTGAAACCAAATAAAATGTGGCCTTCAAATGAAGAAGCAATGTCTACAGTGCAGAGGACATTTTGTGTTTTTAACACAGATTGATTTAAATAGGTGAAGAAGGTGTTCTGACAATAAGGATAAGTTTTCTCCACCCTTTATAGTTTTGAGTCCTCATTGTGAATAATTTAAGTTCTGCAGTAAGTGTTTTAAATCAACTTAATTTACAAAACTAATTGAAAACTACACTGAAAACAGCTAAAAACTTGATTTTAATCCTTTTTCGGAACAGAAACTATATCTAACAATATTTTGAATCACTTAACATCTACATGCAGGTTGTTAATTCTAACACTAAATTTGTGACAGTTCAAATGGGTTGGTTAATTTGATATTTCAGTTTCCATGCATGAACGTAAAACAGGCAATGACTGCAAGACACTTTGAATGGAATGCCCACAGAGGTGTGGTATTAGGTTTACCTTATAAGTTGGGTTACAGTATTGTAGTCCTGCAGCCCATTGGTCATTTATATCATTGACTCTACTGACCAATGGTAATACAGTATGTACATACATACAAACAACATTCAAGGACCACTCAGCAGCAGTATAGAGGGATTTCATGTGATGTCAGGGACCCAGGGACCGACAGGCAAAAAACACGCAGTAAGCGTATTTACAGCACACGTACAGGCATAACCATAGATACTACTGTGACACAATGAACGCGAGCCCTTAAAAACCAAAGAGACGTGCAATCTTGCCTGTCAAAATCCCGTGAGACACGCGATCAAGTGACTCAGTGAAACCCCTCTATACAAATGACATTTCACTATTAGACCAATGACCCAAGTCCTGACAGTTGTTCATTTTCAAAATGAAATGTGGAACTCATGAACTATAGAACCAGTAGGCTGGGGTACTATATAGGCAGCAGTGCCACCAAGGGGAGCATGAGTGGGCATTGGCTCCCCAGCGAAGCCTTGTACCCACCTTCCATTTGCTCCCCAGTCCGTTCCTGAAAAAGGTATACATTGTACAGGAGCAATGCCCACAAACAACTTCTATCCCCCCACCCCTGCCCACTTTTGAAATCTTGGCGGTGCCACTGGCTATGAGACAGTCCCTCAACAGAGATACAAAACCATAAAATTACCAGGAAATACATTTTAATACACATGTAATAAGAAAACTAGCTGGTATACTAAGTACATAGCCTTTCCTAAATATCAACTGGCCCACTGCACCTACTTCTTCACACTTTCCTGGCCCAGCAGATTTTTCAAGTACCTTTCCGAGTGTTATGGGGTGTAAAGGGCAAATGCAGTCTAATTAGTTTCACATAAAACCCTGGTAAACTGAATGGCATATAATTCATGTACCTTGCAATATCATATGTTGATGATAAAAAAGTTATCTTACTAAATGTCAGATAACTTGTTTACATCTGACATGCAATATTTAAATTGTGAGATACGGTTAAGATCATCAGGGACTGGTTGCTGAGAGATTTAATGGGTAAGCAAATGTTTCAAACTAAGTAACATTCAACGGACTGCTAAATGTCTTTAAAGAGGGCATGCCTAGTCGGGTAATCCTTAATTTTGAGCAGCTAGGTCCATATGAATCAGGGGTGAATCTACCACTAAGAACACAATGGTGCCCATTTGTGAATATGGTCCTCACATAAAACTCCAAAATTGGGCATATACAGCAGGAGTACTCTGAGAAGAGTCAGATCACATCATTTCTAGGCATTTTCAATAGAGGGGGTGCAAGGTTTCATAGACTGCTGTCATGGGAAGAGGTCTAAGGAGAGGGGATGTCCCCTTCCCCTTTGAAAATTTTTTAAATTAGGAAGATGCAAAATGGTGCTATATTTGACACTTTTTCAAGCATTTTCTTTCTTTGCCCCATTTTCATGCATGATAGCCAGTGGGGAGGAGGAAGGTGCCCCTGTTGTGCCCCCTGGATTTTCCACTGTTTCTTATTTTCCATTTCCCATCATTATTAGGGTGTGAAAATTTCCACTCTTCACATTAACAGAAACTGCAGAAATAATGACCTCTACACAGAATGTCTTGAATCCTTTCAATTCTTGGAAAAAAAGGAAGGGCAAAGAGCATTTTATCTCTCACCTGGATCTGCTGCAAATGCACCCCCCCCCTTTCCCAGCTAGAGTTACCTCAGCTGTGTTCAATTATACATTACAGGCTTAGAATGTGGACTAATCGATCCTCTTTATTAACCCATTGGTAAAACTTCACCCAGGAGTGGAGGGGGTGGTTACCTTAGCCTACCATAAAGTGACTACATTAACCCTTCAACAATGCTTTTCCATCATATTTGTTATTATCCTATGTTGGTATGGAGAGGGGGGATGTTAACATGAGTGTAGTTGGGTGGAGGTTATGTTTAAGTTATGTGCCATTTTTAAGAATCAGAACCATTATTCATTTCATAGCAAGTAAATTACTGCTTACATTTTTTGAGTAACTTTGCCTGTAATGCTTGGTTTCAACTTAAGCTGAATAATACTGTTGCCACTTATGGCTCCAGGTGACCTCAAAAAGGGATTTCTCTTCCCAGAAATATTTGGAAGGGGGTGGGGGACCACTTGTTGGCAAACATCTTTAGTAGAACTTTTTGGTTGCTACATGTTTAAGCTTAGCTTCCAGATAAAGAAATTCCCACACAATTCCAACTTAAAGACCATTTTCAAGCAGTTGGCAAATAAAAATATTAATTTAAAATCTTGAATTTTAAGTATAGTGTCTGCCTAGCTGCAGTTTTGAAACTTTTTTTTTTGCACCTTTTAATTTAATGTTGAGCAAATCAAGCAAAAGAGGTTACCAATTAAAACACTGCCCTCAGAACCATTGTGAGAACCTTAAGGCCTGTTCACACGAGCAACATTTGCAAACATTGCAAAAACACTTCACTTGCAACAAACCTAAAACACACTTATTTTTGGTTTGTTGCACAGTATAGACAGTGAAGTCTTTTGCAAATGTTCCTCGTGTATACAGGCCTTTAGAAATGACGTCCATCTACAATTTATAAACTGACTAGCTAAGATTTAGGTATAAGCCATATTCTTCTTCTCTTTTTCCTGAAGAAAAGTTCTAAATCTCTTGCCTTTCTACAATTTTTGAGGTTGAAAATATGCTGAACTTTCCATATACCTTAAAACACACTAATTTATCTTCTTTACATATGTTCTTGTAATATTCTTCACATTTTATATTTTTGCTTACATGCAGTCCTTATCAAATTAAGGCTTTTGACAGACACCTCTAACATTGCAATCAATCCCCCCGCCCCCTTCCACCAATGATGCTTTAACTTCATATGCATCTTCTGTCATCTTGTTCCAAGTAGTCACAATTTTTCTGATCAACCTTCCAAATACTATAACATTTGATCTTCTGCTTCCTGATTTCTAAGGAAGAGAATCTACTAAGGTATCATAGCTTTCCACCCCTTCCGTCTCTTTTTCAGTTGTTCTCAACTTCAACAGAAAGATCAAATAAAAAAACATAAGGTTTTTTGATGACGAGTGAGGGCAGGCTCTAACAAAACTTATGTCACAAAGTAAGAGGTTTTGTCAGGAGACATTCCATAGAAATAGCTGCGATTCTGTGCTGGAAAATTCAATATTAGTAAATCAGGGTGCACAATTAAGGAAAAAAAACAACTTCAACTTGACAAGGCAATAAGCTTTTTACAAAAGTAAAGAAGGCTGTCCAACTTTTATTTCAAGAAGCACTCAGAATGTACACATTCATGCTGCATGGTTCTTGCAATTGAAGTGCACACATTTTTGGGTGGTTAATATGACTTGATTTTTTGCATGCCTTATATTTTCATGTGAAGGATTAGCTTGATAAAGAGTCTTGCTATCATTTTTTTGTCTTTGTTTTTGTTATCTTTTTTTACTCCCTTTTTACTTTCTTTGGATCTTTCCTTCAATTTGCTGCCATTATTTTGAGATGAAGGGACTACTCATTGTGCAGTGTCCTAATCAAAGTTGATTTCAACCTCTTAAATCTTTAAAGGATGACAAATCACAAATACCTCAAACTTTAACAGTCTTTTTCCTTATGGACAGACCCAACTGTTTGATGAATGATTTGGAACTATTATCTAAGACACTGAAAGATCCCTCCTTCAGTAGAGCACAAAATCGGAATATTACTTGTCATTCACATTCCCTTTCTTATCTAGACTTAGACTGAGAAAGAACTTGATGTGTCAGGGTTTTATATGAGCTTCAAAAAGGGCACAGCAAGACTTGGTCTGAAGAAAAGGAAGGGCCAGTATCTTTTACCAATGCCTTGATGCCTTTCTGAGGGGCATCAGGCAAACATAAAGGGCACAAGTCTTTTTTTTGGGGGGGGGGAGGCATGACGGTGGCAATGAATTATAAAAAACCCTGATGTGATAAGTACTCACTTTAAATATAATGAACAGAATTTAGAATGTTTGTTTTGTATACTCACGTATTCTCCTTATTTCAACTATTTCATTTTAGCAGCAAAGACATACATTAAATGTTACAATTTGATTTACAAAGAAACTGGTACTATATCCTGTTTATTAGAATGCACTTTTTTTATTAGAATGCATTTTGTCTGCACAAGAGTAAGAAGCATCAAGTTATTTCATAATTGCTCTACAGTATGTATCACTATTCTGCCAGCACATCCAGTACCTGCTACACCACCCCCTTCCCCATTTTAAATACCATTTAGCTATGACATCTACGCTAACTAATGCTTCTTTTCAGAGAAATACTGCAACACAACATTCAAACAGTTTGAGTTAAAGCATTCAGGGAAGGGCAGTTACTGAAGAAAGGAAAAACGGCAAATTCAAAGGAAAGCACACATCATACACAAATGTTATTAAAGGACCATGACTGGACACAGGAAAGACAGCAGGAATCATTGACATAAAACTGATCGTGTCAGTAGAGGGCTCACAACACAATTCAACACAGGGGGCACTAATCCAAACAGTTTTTACACAAACACAAAATTGTGCATAGTACCTTTTCTTGACGGGATGCTTTGGTATTAAAAGCCTGTAGAAGTGAGGTAGGTAGGTATTGATGAAGAAGTATGAAAAGACGACAAGGAAAGCAAAGTGGAGTTACAAAAATTCCATTTTTGTATACCATCACCCAGCCAGTACGATTTGTGAAAAGTACAACCATGCAAAAGTACTGTTATAATTGCACAATGCACAAAATAGGCCAGAATATATGACACTCATACAAACACAAAATATAACACAAGACATGGTGCCATTTTAAGGCAGTGCCCACGAATTGTGTATCACTGTACAATTCATCTGTTAATTAGTCATCAGTCATTAAGAATGGCTTTCTAGAAAACAAAGCTCCACTAAAATGAGTCCTGAGTTTCATCAAATAATTTTCAATTTGAGGCAAAATTCCTTTTTTAAGCTTATATATACAGATTGCATATTAAGTATTTCAGATGCTGCCAAGCCTTAAAGAGAAGCTAAGCAACTTTGGAAAAAGTACATCAACGATTACAGATATCTCTGGGCTTGAGTTCATATGTTACAACACATATAAAAATATAAATATATATATAATGTAAAAACATAAATATACAAAATTAATGCAGGGAGATTATTCCCCTGAACCAATTGCACCTCCTATCAAGAGAGAATTTCAAAAGAAAACATTTGTTGCACAAAGTTTCACAAAAATTTTGCCAAATATACGACTACATTAGGTTACACATGCACATCTCTCAAAACTACACACAAAATGAATACTTATTGTTGGTCAATGAAGTTTCCCACATTACTGACTGTCTTGTAACTTTCATGCAAATTTAGATATATTTCTTCCAAACCATTTGACACAAGCAGGGCTTTCTGTTGTTTCCCCTTTGCACATAGATGACGTTGAATGTTTAACAACTAGAATCATGACAACTCAGTGGGCTATACTCTGGTTCCTGACCCCAAGCCCACGTCATCCAGTTGCTCCCCTCCCTTGCCCCCCTACCCTTTCTCCTTCTTCCAGCCCAGTGCAACATACTACACATGACTGCAACATGAAAACAATGTCCAAAACGGTAAAGCAAAGATTAACAACAATTTTTTTTTACTCTAACTACACTTGACATACAGGTGTTAAACTAAACACACATACACACATTCAAACACACATACACTCATTCAAACACAAAAAAAAAAACCTGAAGACATACCACCACCACATCTAGCCAGCAAGCCAATAAATTATTATCTCAGTATTTTAAGTACTGTACGAATACTTCCATCAAAATTTTCTTCAAGTAGTCTTTTTGGCAAGCACACATTTCTAAAGCAGATTGCAACTACCACATTTAAGTAACTGAACCAAAAGCATAAATCTGAATAGGTTATGGAAACAACTAAACTTAAAAAGAAGGACAATAAAACATAAAAGGGTGCCCACTGTGATGAACTGAACTTTCATGCACTGTGCTGGTAACTTAGCAACACAAAAAACTTCCCACCCCACCTATAAACATATAAACCTAAAAATGAATTTTTGAATATATAAAAAAAAAAAAAAAAAAAAAAAAAGCTGAAAGGATGCTTTAAACACATTTGAAGAGTTACTCAGAGAAACAAGTCCAATCCCTACAGTCCTCTCAAACTAACCTTGGATCTCAAGTTATATTTCAGATTTATACCAAAAAATTATTTACTAACAATAAGGTTTCATATTTAATCAAGTTCAAGATTTCCCTTTGTAAAGTAATCCAAGAAAGTTTGAGGTCCAAAGATGCAGTATGTCTTCAACCTGACCTTTAAAACAGGTATAATATCCTACATATTCTTAAAGGAACAAATATATTACAGATGACTGATCAGGATTTCATTGCCAGTGATCATTCTGTAGTATATGGACAGTCCAATAGTAGTAAAAAGGGGAAGCAAGTAGGAGTGAAAGAGATTAAGATGACAGATCACTGGAATGGATATCTAGTCCAATTTCAGATTTCTTGTTGTTCAGTATTCCACAAAAGGTGAATTCACATACACAGGATAAAGTTTCACATGCCTTTTTAACACTACCCACAGATACCTTATATGAACAGAGGTGTTCCACTGAAATACGTAGACATTTCTGTATTTCATACATTTTGACTATTTCAAGTTCATTTCAAAGTAGGTCTCACTGAGCGCACGTATGGAAAACACATCTACTACCTATGAGTTGTTATGGCTACCTGGGCAGTAAAAGATGCGATCTGATGGCACATAAAAAGGTTCCACTAGTACAAATATCGCAAGTGTTCTCCTTACGATCATTGGAGTAATCCAGTCTAGTTCCTGATTCCATTTAATACTTGGTATTCCAACTTTTGCATTGTCCTCAGAGAATGTTTCTATAGCCTTGTTTATATATTAATCACGCCAGGCAAAGAATCTCTTGGTACAGTTATCGAGGTGTGATTGACTATAGATCCCTTTTTGTCCAAACATTTGCTGTTGGTGACATATACCATGTCCTTCAATCTGTCACCACTGCTACATCTCTGAACTGATCCTGAATGTCCTTCATATCGTCTACCATGCCATATGACGTCTGAACATCAGTTTCCGAGGTCATGTGCTCCACGAATCTCACTCAAAAGTCAATTTACCCTAATTATACTGGCCGCAATGTCCTTCCATTGGCACAGATACACTGGAATCAAACTGGAATACCCACATGGGTTCACATGGTATGATGAACCTTTCCACATTCTTATCCAAGACATGTAAACAAAAATGTTGCATCCTTTCCATCAAGCATGACAGTACTAACCACCAGCCTCAACTTCATAATATCACACCTCTTGCTCTTCCAGTCCTTTCTAATCACCATCTTTGTCCCATGATGTCATAAACGACCCGTCCAGTTTCGATATTAGGCCTCCCAGCCCATGTAACCCATCCAACTCACACACTTCATCCCTACAAATCAGTCACCATTTTTCTGCTAAACATCCAGGATCCAATATTTTCCTTTCATAGTAAGTCACTTCAATGTATGGTCTGCTAAAATGTCGTCGAAATATAGCAGCAAAACTTTTTTATTGTTTTCACACAAGAAAACAAAAATATTTCCAAAGTACTAGCATGATATGTTGCCATGTCCAGGTACTAAGTACCCCCCCCCCCGTAACATTCAAAGCCCCACCCTCTAATATCTACTGCACATGCACCAAAAATGAACACATCTACATTTGAAAATTCATGGGAACCATCATGCATGCCACATCAACAGGCAGAGTTAGTTTTGTTCTTGTAACATTATTTTGGTCCATCTTTCTGGCGAAATCCACAAAATCCGCATCACACCAGAACACAGATCTTGCTTGCTTGATTTACGTGGAGGTAAAACATTTTAAAGATCACACTGCATTTTCAAGTAACTTGGCTAAACACCTTTTCAAGGTGTTAAAGCTTCCAAATGGTTTTGAATCTCTCGCTAAAGGAACCTGTCATCAAATTAAAGGAGCAAACATTTCATTGAAAACTGAGTTTTCACCAGCATTCAGAATACAATTCAGTCTGACTTATGAACCGATGCCATGAATGATGGAAGCTTCTGATTAATTTTGCCTTTTTGAAAATCTATTCCAATTCAAGGGTTTGAAAGGTCATTTGGGCAATCCTACCCCCACCTATGGTCCCTTACCACCACTATCTGAAACATTTTAGCACTGGGAAACAAAACTCGGCCCATGTTTGCATAGCCTAATTAGCTGCACCTTTGGTTGGAAACAGGTTCATGGAAACAATATTATTCAGATTTAATCTAGTTTCCAAGGTCTGGGAATAGAAAAAGCTAAAATTTTAGAAATTTTCTGGCCCAGGAAGAGCCTTAAAAATTATGGTTGACGATCCATTGTTCTACCTGTAACTTTCTTTGTAACTCTTCATCTACTTTATGATAGTCCCCTTACTTGATGATGATACAAAACAGACAAAACCTGTGATTCACTGAGACACAAAGGAATGCATGGAAGGCAAATGAAGATGATTGTTACAAGACGATGGCTGACAGTGCTAAACCTGCTCCAGGTAGCGCTTAAAAGTCATTTTAAAAGAAAATTAGATGTAGCAAGGGGTAAGTACATGTCTGCTAAGTGAATATCCAAGTTCACCTTTACAATCCACAAGTTACAATTTCGCATCTCTGTTAGGACTGCTTGAAGTTTTCAACAAAGTTCAAAACCCTACAACAGGTTCAACACGAAAGCCGAAAAGCAAGAAGGATGTGAAAAGAGGGATTTCAGAAACAATTTTCAAATTCCCAACATTCGCTGAAAGGTTCTCTTTGAGTAATGTAATGACTTTAGGCAAGTCTGACAGTCATTATAGTGGCCACATGATGCATTTGGTTTAAAAGCATGCATGGAGAAACATCAAACCCAACAAAATTATGAAATGAGGACTCTACCTTACTCAACCGCTAACGGAAAGATGGCAAGAAAGAGACGAAAAATGCATTGAAATGAAATGGATGGGTTAAGGTCATTAGAAATGAAAAACATCTAACAATCTTATTATAAATAACATCTCTCTTCATATTCAAAATAATAAGCAACATTATTTACAAATTATTTACAAAAAAGAAAAAAAAAATACAGAAAGGATTTTTAAGAGGGAGTGTGGGGATCAGGTTGTCAGGTTGTCAATTATGACAGTCCACTGTTTCCATCATTTTCATAAGCAAGACTAAACATTTTGGGGAAGGAGGTCAAAGCCCTGTGAACTTATCTGCAAATAAATGGTGACTTTTTGGGAAAATCACAGTTCTTCCACATCTTAAAAGTATGTTCTTAGATGGGAGAAGGTTGGAGGGAGAGAATACATTTTACACACATTTGAAAATAAAGGCAGAAATGAATGGTCCTTAACTTCAGCAGTTTTAAGGTCTGTGACAGGAGCAACAAATGGATCACATGTAACTACCTATAATAACAAGCTGGAGCCTATAATAAAAAAAATATTTGATGTGGAGGCAGGGGGGGGTGAGGAGAGGGTTTCAGGGAAAATAATGGCAGAAATTAATGGTCATTAACAATTTCAGCAAGTTTTAAGTCTGTGACAGGAGCAACAAGTGGATCATATGTAACTACCTATAATAACAATTAAGAGACCATTATAACAACTTATTGAAGTAGCATTTATTTGATGGTTTTAACTGGCCTATGAAAGGTCTAAAAAGCAAAGAGATAATGACAGATAACAATCAATACTTTTGTGAGCTAAAACATTGAGTAGAATTGTAAAGAGTAGGTTAGGTTGGACCCTAAAATATCACTGTCTTTTAGTAGTATTTGCTATACAGACCTACCACATTTTTCATTGCTGATTTTTACTTTAAAAAAAAAAAAAAGAGATTCTCTCCCAAAGAGCTCCTACATCTCGTACATCTTAAAAAAACATACTAAAAGTGGAAACTCATCTGAATTCAATTACAGGTGTTGCAACTGCTATATATGCCTATTTATACCTTGAATACGTTAAAAGAAATGATCATTTGTGCTATTAAATAAAACCATACTAATGCTTAGTATGGGATTGAGGAGAACACTCATGCAAAGGTACCAAGAAGTGCAAAAACGCAAAGACTTACAAAAATTAGAGAACTTTCTACTCTTCTGATCTGAAAAGGTCACCATTAGGCCAAGCAATTTGTGCTTTCAGCACATTACACTCCCTCACCTTGAATTTCTTTCCCCACATACGACGGCCCTTCCCTTTCCGTACTTTCACTTCCTCCTCCACCGGGTACTCCTCTTCTTCTTCTTCCTCCTCCTCCTCGGAAGATGATTCATCCACATCAAATGACGCTGAAAGTTCTGGATCTACCGTCAGCTTACGAACTGGACGAGATAATAAGATATAATTGACCAATTAAGAGTTCCGACTCATTTCCCAAACAGGTTTTTAACAACTATGCCATGAATATTGTGTTTGTGATAAACGATTTTTGACTTTAAGACATAGAATGATGGGACAATTCCAAATAAGGCATAGTATGTGAGTTATTTATCTTCCAGAATTTGTCACTCGTAGCTATTTTGTTCCCCACCTCAATACTTTCAAATTTTCAAAAGATGAAACGGCCATAAGGAAGATTCATACTTCACTATAGCCCTGTAAAGCTATGAAAGTTGAACACTGTATGTTCAACTCTGAGCTATGTCTGTGGTTGGACCAGAAGATCAAGGGATGACCATATATAGTCCTTAAAACTTTATAGCTCATGGAAATTTGGAAGTATGAACAGGCCGCAAAGGGATATACCAGTGACAAAAATCAACGGCTTCAAAAAATGCAGAAAATTTTTCTCTTCTAGGAGGTGAAAACTGCATCTCAATAGCTTGTAGCATTTGGAAGATACTAATTTTCAAAGAAATGCAATATTTTTCTCAAGATAAAGTGCATTATGGGAAATCTGTGATGTCATCGCGGCACATTAATTTGACATAGTATTGAATTTCTTTATGATATTGACCCCGCTTTAGGAAATATTTAGCAACTTTGTTTGCTATGCCGTACATATGGTGTAGATTTATGCTTAATCTACATGGGATGATATTCAAACATTCCAACAGTATCAATTTCAAGGACAAACAGGACATTCAATTATAAAGAAAAACAAAAGAAATCTGAGGCAATGTGCCCACTGTACAAAACATTTTGTTACCTTAATGAGAACTGGAGGCATTTTTTGACAAAAATATTAACTAGTCTTTAATATCAGATATGCCGAGTTAGGAAAAGTGTATTGCTACAGGGTTTGGAGCGCATGAACTGGAACTTTTTACTTTTTCACATGGAACCCTTGTGAAAAGTCACTGGAATATGACTTTAACACTTAGTGCATGACACTTTTGAGAAGGAAAGCTATTGTTTAGAGTTCATTGCTGACACTGAATGGCATAACTATATTAAAAGCTATTTTCAGTCTATGCTAATATGATGCAATGTGAACACAGTATTTCTCTCTCACTTAGACCGCGTGTTTGGTCTAGTGGTTAGAGCATCCGCCTCTCACGCGGGAGGCCCGGGTTCGATTCCCAGGTCGAG